>JAUZST010009239.1:0-13104 GCA_034779995.1 Parotocinclus haroldoi
TGAATTGGTGTCTCTAAATTGTCATTGACTTGTGTATGTATGACTGGTATTCAGATTAACTTGTGCATGGATGTAACTTTGTGTGTGTCGCTGGATGGCCACTGATGCCGATAAGCAACGTTAAATAAGCCCAATAAACAAACAAACAAACAATCTCAGACCTCCTGAAGCGTTTGTGCAGAGTGGATGCGTAGATTCACAAAAGCTTCAGCATATGATGGGAGAACATTGACCTGTAGAAAGAAAAGGAATGAGGATCATTCAGTCACATCCTAAATCAGTGTATTATGAGAGAATAAACATTTTTTTACCTTTACACCAGAGTTAAATATAGTGACTGCTGTTGTCGTTCGCACCATAGCGTTCATCTCAGGTGTTCTGTCCATGACCCTAGTGAACAACACAACTGTTCAGATAGCATGAATAAAAGTAATAATAAAAAGTTAGGGTTAGGGTTATTGAGGAAAAGTTTATTGAGGAAATTCAGAATAGTTATGCAACTAAAGTGAACTCCAGATGCTAGGCTATTGCCATGTGATGGTAACAGTTTTGGTAGATGAAGGACACTTGCTAGGTGGCTGCTACGGTTTTGGTAAGTGGGCTGTAGGTGGTTGTTATGATTTCCCATGTGGTTGCTAGGCAGTTGCAATGGTATTTCAGATCGTTTCAATTGGTTGACGTGGTAGCCCATGTGGTTGGTAGGCCCACACAAGTGTATTTGTATCACTTTTGCACCCCATTCATTTGAGAAAAAATGAAATGCCGAAACCCCATGTCTGATCCAAAAGCTGTATTTAAGCAGATTCTATTAATCAGATCAACAATCTGGAGCTGGAATGGTGCTGAGCTCTTGAAAACTTTCCCACAAAAAAAGTTTCCCACAAGTACTGATTTGCGGCAACTTGTTAGCCAACTCTTGTTTGAGTCTTATTAGGTCAGTCATCACAGAGGGACAACTAGTTGTGACTAAGAAGAGGGGCTGGGTGAAGGACTGACATCACATCCAGAGCATGTTACAGCCACTGAATACACATTTCAGTATTGTAATATATACAAATTTGTAGAAATATGTTATATTTCATTTGCTCCCTGCAACCTTACATTGCTAAACTCACCCATGGTGACTGTTTACTTTTTGGTAAAAATGGTGTACCTTATAGAAAATATTCAGTGGTTAACTTGCAGGACTTTTAGTCAGTATATGTTAAATATTAAAACTATCTATATCCCTAACGATTCATCTGGCTCTTCATCACGCCTCTTACAAAGTGGTGGATCAGTGGTTAGGCATTTGAGCAGTGGATTACATGGTTGAAATACCGTCTCTACTAAGCAGCAGCTTGATAAGCTTTCGAGCAAGGTACTTAACCATGGCTGGCTGACCATGTGCTCTGACTCCAAGCTTGCATACAAAAAAGTTTCTCTGTGTTTCTCTGTCTCTGTGTTGTGTTTTGGCGTTTTATATACTGTATGGATACAAATAAACACAAAAAAAGACTGAAGTAATCATCTTTGGCCCACAGCGGCAAAGAGGAAAATGTCAGTGGTTACCTTGAGTCTCTTTCTCTAAAACCAAAAAATCAAGTTAGAAATCTAGGGGTAATCATCAATCAACAGTCACGTTAAATCTATAATATCAGCATCTTTTTACCATCTTAAAAACATTGCCAGAATGAAAAGTATATTATCTAAATTAAACTTAGAGAGACTTATCCATGCTTTTGTCTCCAGTAGATTAGACTTCTGTAATGGTCTGCTCACTGGACTAAAACGAGCTGAACGAGCTAAACGAGCTGTAAGACAGCTGCATTACATCCTGACTCCTGACTAAAACCAGAAAGTACGGCCATATTAGTTCTGTACTCAGGTCTTTACACTGCTTGCTGTGGCTCAAAGAATAGACTTTAAAATGGCTCTACTGGTGTATAAGTCTCTCCATGACCTAGCACCAAAGTACATCTTTGACATGTTGGTCCCATATGAACCATCTCAGACCCTGAGAACCTCAGGCAGAGGCCTTCTACTGGTGCCCAAAGTCAGGACTAAACATGGTGAAGCAGCATTTCAGTTTTATGGGGCTAAAATCTGGAATAGTCTCCCTGAAGACGTTAGGCTGGTCTTTACTATAACAATGCTTAAGTCCAGGTTAAAAACTCTTCTGTTTAGCTGTGCATATGATACCTGATTGTGTTTTTACCTGCATGCTGCCTTTTAATATTTTAAACTGTTTCCTGTTTAATGTTTTCGACTTTGTTATAATTTTACTTTTAAAATTCCATTTTATTATTATTATTTTTTAATTCTGTAAAACATTGTCTCGTGTATGAATGGTGCTATACAAATACATTTGCCTTGCCTACTTTGTTGTGAAGTAATATTTTGTGCATTTCTGTGTGGCTTTTCTAACTGTTCTTTTTTCTCACTTTCTCACTTTTAGATCAATCCTGTCACTGATCTAAGAATCTGCTCTTAATGACTTCATTCAATTTAGTAACCACCTTATTCTGGTGAAAGTTTGGTAGGTCTCAAGCTTGTCATGGGGACAATGGACAGAAAAAGATCCTGGACAGGCCATCAGCCCTTCCCAGCGCTCAATTCACTGGACAAATACTGGACATTTCTGCTTTCAAAACAGCCCAAATTCTTCATGGCATGAATTATACAAAATGTTTACAAAAAATTATACAAACAGTTCCTGCTGATTTTCAGATGCAGTCTCAGACTGCAAATCTTCCATCTTAGAGGTGTTCCCTTGGATTTGAATCTAATGACTGGGAAGTTTACTGAACGCTTGTCATGTTCATGAAATCAGTTTGCAAGTTGGTACATGGATCTCAGCTCTTGTCACCACTTTCTGAACCTACCATCTAAAGAAATTTGGACCAGGCATTGGACCAATGTTTTTCCGTCTTCAACTGTCCAGTTTAAGTGCACCTGTGTCCACTGCGGGCTTTTAGTTCTTGGCTGATAGAAGTGGAGCCTCAGGTGATCTTTTGCTGTTTTAGTCCACTGGCCTCAAGGTCCAACTTGTTGTACATGCTAAGCTGCTTTTCTGTTCACCACAACTGTACAAGGCAGTTATTGGGGCTACCATAGCTTTTTTTTTTTTAGCTTAAACCAGTCCATCTCCGTTTCATCTCTTCATCAACAAGGCATTTCTGTCTCAAGAACTGGATGTTTCAACTTTCTTGCTAATGACTTATGTGAGCATGACCTGAAGTCTTGTGTCTACTTCATTTTATTTACTGCACTGCAAATACTTGGCTGATTAGAATTGAATGAGTAAGTGTACAGGTGTTTTCAAATTAAGTACTCAGTGAGTGTATGTACTGACAGAAAACTCAAAAAAGAAAGCAATTAAAACCTGGGACCCTGAGCCTGTGTGGCATCGTCACTTTAATTATATTTGAAAAATGAAAATTGAAAAATGAAAAAAATATTTTCAAATTATTATTAATATACTCAATGTAACTACTTTTCATCATCAATACATTTAAAATACAAATTACATATTACAATATAAAATACAATCTTACTTAACATCCACTGCATGTTCTGTGAAATCACATATTTTGCAGCTTTGAAACACTGAACATTGACATTCTGTATAACATAATTATTATACATTATATATGTACCATACCAAATGTAGGCATCCTTACCTGCTCAGGATGGGAGTGAAAAGCCACAAATTGGACATCACAAATTTAAAAGGCAGGCCAAACTGCAAGACAAATCACAAGAGAAGACAAATTATTCATTTACAAATACATAAAACGCCAAAATGCACTCGCTCTCTGTTTTATAAACTCTGTGGAAGGATGTGGATATACAATAGATGTGACAGAATTACTTTATGTGCAAGGTGTTCAAATGTGCCTCGCTCAGGACCGTAGCCAAACAATCTGGGCATTGGGTTTTCCTCTAGCCTGCAGATGAAACAAACACTGCATTAGTGCTGGCTGGTTCATGTTGAATACCATCTTTAGCTTCCTGTACTGTGTGACGTTTTCATATCAGCTGTAATGCTTTAGGCAGCAAATGTAGCGCTACATATAACATTGTTGCCAAAGCATACTGGCTAAGCTTAGTACCTAGCCAGATTGCATGACATACACCATAGTCAAGCCAAGCCTAGCCTAGCCTAGCATAGCATAGCATAGCAGTGTTTACAATTCGGTCAGATTAAAGAACAGAAAAAGAGATAAAGAAGAAAAAAATAAGACTAGAGATGCAAAAAAAAAAAACTTGAGATGGACCTGCAGTTTGGAAGTTCGGAAAACATTAACGCAGAACAAAATACCATATATTGCAGCCACACAAGCACTACACTTCACTGCTTCATTTTAACAGGACAATAATTTAATAATGGTATTACAGAGTCCAGATATGTCAATTAACATAACTTAAATATGAAAATTTATTAACAACATTACTTAGGCTCATGGTTTACCTTGTGATAGCTGTAGCCAAAATGCCAATGCTGCTCTGCTTTGGGGGAATGGAGGAATGTCCTGGCTTCGTACTGACACTCAGCTTTACAGTGGCTTGACCTTTCTCACTGACACCGATCCTTTAACATATGGTAAAAGATTATCACTAGGATAAATGCAAATCTGAAAGTGATTCAGATCATGGAATATTAGGCTCATGATCAGTGAGATATTCCTCCACCCTGGTACTTTTACATAAAGCACAACGGCTCAGCAAAATTATCTTACAGAGCAGCTGGTCCGTCAAGGCCATTTATAATTCCATCCAGCACTGCAAGGCCTTCATCAAGAATAAACTGCAGCTTCACACCGCGACTCTTCAGCAGTTTCACAATATTCACTGCTCCAGCATAACCACTCACCTTTACACACACAACATATGAAATATTTCAGCAAGATAAGGGGTGTCAGTTTGACTTGAAATGTATGTGTAAAGTCATGGTCATCTTTAAGCAGGTGATTAACACGGTTTGTTCAGATAAAACTAGGGCTTTCAAAATGTCTGCCTTAACTCATTAAAACATTTAATTTTTAACACTATTCATCATATCGCCGTTATTTGTAAGCACTTGTACTTGTGGGATTGGGCAAAATGGCAACTATATTTAAACATTACCAGTGGCAAAATTTCAGGGCCTTCTATGATTATTTGTATAATATATATTGTGTATATAAAAAAAATTACATATTGCAATAGTCTTATTGTTAAGTTTGTAAAGTCTGGAATGGAAAGGGTTAAAACCTGAGAAGTCATTATCCAGTTAGAAGTTTTCCTTCCAGGCTGGTAATAAAGCAAAGCTCTCATTGGTTTGGACTTCCAGGAGCTGCAAGGGTAACAGTCACCATAATAAGGTAGTGAAAGTGGAATTAACTAAACAGGTCTTGAAAAAGAAAGTTCTAGATATGTCACAGAAATGCAAGGATCATCAATAGAGAATGCACCTTTTTCAGAACTTAAATAAAAAGGCAATGCTTGTGATGCTATTGGTTCACGATTACATCAGAAAATTGATGTTTGACTTGCTTGGATTATTTAGACATGTTAGGTAAAAGTTTGGTTCATTTCTAAAAACAGGTTTTGTTACTTCTGTTCTTGGTGCTTAAGTAATAAGGAGTATTTAGTTTTAAAGGATTAATTGTGTGATCAATTTGATTCTTACCATACATGCACATACACTGTGTACATCTAATAGCCACGGCATTCTACATACCATATATAGCCTAAATCAGATTATGCGGAAACAGAATTGCAAATGTTTTTGGACACTCACTTTTATGGTGAAACAGAAGATTCCATCACAGTAAAATACAATAATTCAGTGTAACTCCTGTGTAAGAGTTTGACAACTTGCCTGGCACATGGCATTATACCACGCAAATACTGTTATTAATAAAATATAGAATGAAATATCATTTGTATTAATATGGTTTCATCTCTGGGTTTGTATTTAATTATTACAAAGTACTAAAAACTGTCTGTTGAAGCAATGTTTGTATGGCTATGACGGGCATTTCATAGATAGTTTAGACTGTAAAATGAGAAAGCCAAAACTACATAAATCGTCAATAATGTTTAAAAAAAGACTGCAGTATAATGGATGAATAAAGGAATAACTGATGTAATTTTCTATGCTCTAGTAAAACCTATAAAAACTTCATTATTCGTTTTCTTTATCAAATAACAGGTTTCAGTGTAAGTGAAAAATATGAAAATTATGAATCAGTGTGTCCATGGTCTGTCTGTTTTTAATATTTAACAATATTGTCAGGCATAAAAATGGGGGCATGGTAAAATAATGTGAGTGAATAAACCATGCAATGCTATGTAGTGAACAAAAGTAGCATCTGACCTCCTCGTCGTGACCCAGGCCGATGTAAAACCCTCGACGTGGAACGTATCCTCGCTTCAGTAAGTATTCCAGTGCTTGAAGAATCCCCTTCACAGGCAGAGGTGATCACATTCAGTACCGGTTTCATCATAGTGTTTTCATCAACAAAAACTGCTCCCACAGGCCTTCCCATACCATGACAGACTGTTTATCATCTATGGTCCCTCTTCCATAAATGAATCCATTCAGCTCCTGGGCAGAGAAAGGCGGCACTTCCCACCCATCCGCCTCATTGGCTGGCACCACGTCAATGTGTGCCAGCAGCATGTAAGGTGCCAGTTTGGGATCAGTACCCGGCAGGGAAAACAGGTGGCTGTAGTTCCCCACCACCTCATGTTTAACCAGGCTAGATGAGAAGACTGTTGGAAAGGCTGACAGACAGAAGCGCACAGAAGTCACTTACAGTTGTGCGGAAATAATTAATACTATATAGCAAGTCAAGGATTAACGTTACAGGACTTCTCGATAAATTAAATATGCCCTGAGTATCATGAAGTACAGTAAAGTTTAACCTCTTTCCAGAAGCTGATTAAACTCTTGTAAAGCACTGGTGTTCTGCTGAGTCTCTGAGAACGACACAGTAGGGATCCGAATAGCCTCTGATGTGTCCAAAACAGAAAAATCAAGAAAAATATATTCATTTAAGCAAGTAAGAATAAATAGAAATAATTTGATTTGTAGGAAGACAAAGGTAAACAGAGGGCAATGCTGGATTTAACACATTGCAACTAGAACACAGCCAATATCAGAGTGTTATACAAGTTATTGAAAACTTTAAACAAACAAATTCATGTATTATAAAGGCAACTTCACAAATCACAAAATCAGAAAATGTATCAATGCATCAAACCATCCTTAATGCATGGCCGGTCATCTGCACAGAACCCCCTAATCCCTGACAAACAAGAAGTACCACTTAATTCTTAAAATGCACGCTATACAAGAGAAACAGAGACTGAAGTATTGCTTTTTTGCGTGACTGGCCTCAACCAACATGACTTGGCCACCTAACAATTGTTAGATTTTAGGGATTTTTAGGGACTAGTGGTTAAGGTATTTGACTATGGACCAGATGGTCCAGGGTTCAAATCCCACATCTGCCAAGCTGCCACTGTTGGGTCTTTGAGCAAGGCCTTTAACCCACAATTGCTTAGATTGTGAGAACGTATCAATTACATGTCACTCTGGATAAGCGTCTGCTGCATGACATCTCTGACATGAGATGAGACATGACATTTCAGTTGTGTTTTGAGAAATGATTAGTCAACTGCATAGTATCTCTCTATAATAAACATAAAGCCATGTGTTTTCAACACGTGCATAGCAAAACAAGCCATGGAAGAATAAATCCAGTCCGATATTTCTAGAAAAGTTTGGATCAACAAAGACATTTAAAACAGCATCACCCTGCTGAATATTCAGAATTTGACTAAACTAAACAAAGCGATTAAAGTTAAAGCTACCGAAAATGCAGAGCCAGACATAAGCCAACACACTTCCTTCCGTCTTTATTTAGCAATGAGGAAGTTTCAGTTAAAAGAAAACTTGAACAATAAAGTTTCTGTATTTCTGCAATTTAAACTTCTTAAGGATAAAGGAAGTCAGAATCGGCCAGAAATTGCAACCAGTGCGTCTATTCTATACCCTTTGGATAAAAGATGGATTTTTAGTGCTGACGATCTTGAGAGCCCAAAAAAAGCCAAGCGATCTGTTTCATTGCAAGATTCCTTTTATAAAGATTGTGAAATCATGCTGGGCCAGATTTTTGCACAAACTTCTGGAGTCGATGGGAAGCCTATCAAAAAGTAAGAAATAGTAAGAAATTATTTTTTTTATTTACCACTTATCACTATTAATTTAATAATCCATTTATAGTAGCATCTGCTTTTTTTGACCACACTGTGTCTACATACTGATCTTAAAATAAGAAATAAACTTATGCATACATACAGGTTTTAACATAAATGCAAAATCAGTTATTTCATTTTAAACCATAATTATCTTAACAAAAAAAATGAAATCGCAACTGAATAAAATATAGTTACGTATTAGAAGGGTACTGGAACGATGTAACATAACGTAAAAAGTAAACGTAAAAACTATAATAATTGGTATATTTACACTGATCGATTATAAGGAATAACACGTTTGTTAAAAAAAACTATTAAATATATTTACGCTCGTATTTCAGAGACTTTGATCGATAAACTCGTGTTAAAAGGGTTGTGTCTGAATCATCACGAGTCGGTTCAGTGAGTCGCGGGAATCATTTGAGTGAGAATGAAATGATTCGTGTACCTGTGTGAGATTTGCTTCATGTTACACTACAAACATTAGACACATGTTTCATCGTTTAATAGACAAAATATTTGTCTTTTAAACTTTACAGTTGGTTTCGGGGTAAACACAAAATAAACAATAAACAAACGGCAGCGCTGTAGTTAAGCAACCAGCGTGAAAGCTTTTTGTTATTGTGTTTACAGAGACATAAACTCACCTTTGAGGTTTGTCAGCAGTTCCTTTCTCTGTTGTGTGCTTATTTCGGGTGATATATTGCTGCTTTTCTCCCACTGTGCGAGCTGAAGTCCAGCATTTACCTCTAACGTCAAAGTCCTGACGGTCGCCACGAGAAACACAAAGAGTAATATTAAGAACACACTTAACACAACCACCTTAACACCTCTGACTAAACTAGACTTTGTGTTACGGCCTGACATTATGCAGCAAATGAATGAACGGTTTACTGAGATTGTGTTTCGTATCTGCAGAACAACTGCAGCTGCTCACCAGTGCACGCGCACGCATGCGCCACCTGCTGTTCTACATACAGAGTCTCGACTACCTGCTAAAGTTCAAAGACCGGAATGGAGAAGAAAGGTGGTACAAGTGACTAGCATGGTTGTTTGTACTAGACTTTCTGGTCTGATTATTTCAGAAACTGCTGATCTACTGGGCTTTTTATGCACAGCCATTTCTATTGTTTACAGAGATATTATTATTTGAATCAAAAAAAAATATCAGATTTGTCCACTGAGCAGTAGGTCTTTGGGTGAAAATGCAGACATCCCAAGTTGCAAACATTAATTTCAGGGAGGCCCCACAGAAAAAAAAAAATGGAACTTTACTTTTTGCTACAGGAATGTGTATAACAACTTTTTACAACTTGGGCTACGACATTAGTCTAAATTAGCCTATTCTGGGGTCTTCTGTAAGCCTTCATTGTGCTTTCGTGTTTCTCTCCCTCTCACTCTCTTTCCTACAGGCGATTGGGGGAAAAAAGTCTGTGTCGGCTGTGTGCGCCCTTGTGTTCACTCGGGTCCCTAGTTGTAGATTACGGGAGATTTTATTTGACTTGTGGCTATCCAGGGGGGCATTATTGATAAGCGGTAGACTCCCGCAACTTCTGAAAATGCCTTGTCGATGCCGTATAAATACAAATGTTTGTTATTGATGCGGGGGCCCGATACCTCAGAGCAAGAAGGTCCCAGGTTCAATCCCATAGTGGAGCGGCTTAGGTTATTTCTGTGTGGAGTCTGCATGACCTCCCCGTGCTCTGTGTGGGTACTCTGGTTTCCTCCCACAGTCCAAAGACATGCTTGTTAGGTTCATTGGTGTCTCTAAAGTGACCCTAAGTGTGTGACTATGTGGACGACTATGTGTGTGCCCTACAAAGGATTGGTGTGTCTATATCTGAATGTTTCTGTGGCAAATATATCATGTTTGCTCATTATCTGGGTCAAAAGCAGCAATTTTAGCACAAAAATAGAAATGAATACACTCATATATATATACAACTAATTTAATTTGTAGATTATTTTTTATAATTTGTAATGTAAATAAATGTATGTAAATGAATGAATGTAAATGTAAACTTGATCATGTGAATATTTATTACGCAGGGCCATTAAACTACTTGTTAATGAAAATGAATAACTAGTGATATTTGGGTTGCTGTTGCCTTTCTATCAGCTTGATCCAGTCTGGCCGCGCTCCTCTGACCTCTGTAATCAACAAGGCATCTTCTTGGAGGGTTTACGTGTCAAATCACAAAGCTCAGATCATCTGATTTCTTGTGCCTGACAAAGAGTTCATTTTGCTCATATGGCCTCCACATTTACCAGTCCAGTAGAGCACCATTGGGATGTCATGGAAAGGGATATTTGTACCATGGTGTGCAGCTGAGAAATCTGCCACAACTGTGTGATCTTATCCTCTCAATATCGACTAAAATCTCAGATGAATGTTTCCAGTACTTTGTGAATGTGTGCAATGAGGAATTAAGGCAGTTGTGAAGTTAAAAGGTCCAACCCAGTACTACAAAGTACACCCCATTAAGTGGTCAGTGAGTGAACACCAATGTCAAAATGAAAAGGAATGAGAAAAAGGGCAGTGTATATCTGAATCTTAATTTACATTTCCCACCCATACATGTATGGGTATACAAATTATACAAATACAAATTTATATACAGTTATTTAATCTAACTTTGACCATTTGTTAAAGTACTTTTGATATTTAATCTGCAAAACAAATTGGAAACGTAATGAGTAGCTATTAAATTCAGCTGTATTTTCCAAACTGGACTAACATGTGTCACATGGTTATGCAATGGTGCCAAAACGATACTTAAAATGTTATTTGCCAGCATTCATTTGCACTGATGACAAAATTCTAAAGGGAATATTTTGAAAGGGAAACTGTGCTTTACTTTTTTGAAATAAAACATTTTCTTCAAATGCTTTTGAAAACACATTTTTTTAAAACAAGCAGAACAGGTAGTGATGGAAATAACAGCTTTAAAAAAAAAAAAAAAAGAGAACAGGCTTTTATGGCACTAGGTTAAAATAATGTCAATGATCTGCACTGCAAACGTCGCATCGCTAGGGTGACACCATATCCCTTTGCTTTGTCAGCAAATTCACTACTTCGAATTTACCCTTTGTATGAAATGTGCTATATAATGTGTTGCCATTGAGAAACAATCTGAAAGTAAAGTTGTCTTTGTTGCTGCTTTGTTTTCATATAACTCTGCTCATGCTCTTCTTCTTCCGCACTCGGCTAATGCGACTCCACCCCCCCCCCCCACACACACACACACTCATTGAGACAGAGGCGCCAATATATAGTAGTTCATCAACAAATCCTACTCATTCTAACCAATCAACTTTATGCGACAACATCTGTATCTTTTGACTGGACACTTCTCACTGTTCTCACTCATTTGTAGAGTACAGTGGATTTAGTGGTAGTAATAGTAGGGCGGTAGAGAATTTTTGGGCACAACAATAGAAAATATCTCTGAATTATAAACCAAAGAGTTGTTGAAAACAACCCAGCAACAGGTCTAAGAACAGGTGACTCTTCTAAAACAAAGTAGCTGATGAGCTTATTGGACTTATTCACAGAGTAGCAATTTCTAGCACAGGCTCTTCAATGTCAGATTGCTGAGTGACGATTTAAAGTTTTGTTTCTTTTAGGAAAGCATTTTACATTAAATAATGTGTAAGTAGAGAACTATTCCCCGTGAAAGGGATAAAGATGTCTGGAACCTCCATCGTGCCTCTTGGAGCAAGGATGCTTCCTCCAAGAGTAATGAGCGCAGTGAGGTGTTAAGGTGTAAAAATGGAGGAATAACCAGGCCGTTTTATTGATTTGTTGTACTCACTGTCTATGATCGTACGGTTTCAGCTGATGCTTATGAAGCCCAATGGCCTGTTTAATACCAGAAAGTGTGTTGACTGTGAGAATAATGTCCCAGCATCGTTAGTGCTGGGTTAATCCAGGGCCAATGATACTCTTCTGCCAAGTGCTGCATAATTGTTGTGGTTTCATGCTGCATATTGGAATAGATGTGTTCTGGTTTTGTTGCTGTGCAGTAGTGAATAATTGTTCTTCTGCTGTTATATGAATACTTCATAAAACAGGACTTGGTCCAACAAGGTTTTTTTTTTTTAATTTAAAGCCTATAAAGACATGGAAAGATTAAGGTTAATTAATTTTTTTAATACATTTTTAAATTAATCTATTATATCTATTCATCTATTCAAGTGGAAGGAATTGGGAACTACAGCAACTCAGCCATGAAGTTACAGAGTGGGATCAGTGGATGCTGAGGCACATAGTGCAAAGAGGTCACCCACTTTCTGCGGAGTCAATGGCTACAGAGCTGCAAACTTCATGTGTTGCCTTTAGATCAGCTCAAGAACAGTGTATAGAGAGCTTTATGGAATTGGGTTTCTTTTCCAAGCATTTACATCCAAACAGTACATCACCAAGTGTAAATCACACCGCCACTGGATTCTAGAGCAGCTGAGTCATGTTTGCCGAAGGAATTGACGAATCATGCTTCTCCATCCGTCAGTCCGATGAATGAGTCTGGGTTTGGCAGCTGACAGTGATAAGAACCCTGCTGGAAGAATGCTCAAAAATTCAACTAAACACAGAAGAGTTGAAGCTGTTGTAACTGCAAAAAGGGTGGGCCGATATCATATTAAGCCCAAGTGGATATGCATGTGAAGGACGATGAGCAAACAGCTTGGCAATATAGTGTATTTAGTGGCAATATAGTGTATACATATACATATATAGTATATATATGGTTATTTCATTTAAAAATAATTAAATATCCCCTAATTTTTGTGATCAGTGTGTGTGTGTGTGTGTGTGTGTGTGTGTGTGTGTGTACGTGCGTGCGTTTTAGGGTGTGTCTTACCCAGCATGCC
>JAUZST010009241.1:0-13102 GCA_034779995.1 Parotocinclus haroldoi
TTGGCCTTTTAGATAATTGTATTACTGTAAAGCTGCTTTGAGACGATGCTACATTGTAAAAAGCGCTATATAAATAACATTGAATTGAATTGAATTGGTGGTGTGTTAGTGCTCACATATGTTGGTGGTTGGTCACGGAGGTGTTCAAAAATCCAACAGCACCCCTGTGTCTGATCCACTCGTATCAGAGCAGCACAAACTAACACACTACCACCACATCAGTGTCACTGCAGTTCTGAGAATGATCCACCACCCAAATAGTACAGAGTTCTGTAGCTCTGAGGACTAACAGATTATGTAGAGAAACAGATGGACTATAATCTGTCATTGTAGAACTACAATGTGCTTCTACTCTATATGGTAAGATTAGGTCATAAAATTGGCAATAAATGTACGTTACATGTACCTCAACAAAAACCTCATGAAATGAACAGAGACCTACTAGAACGCACGGAAAAATGTCAATTACATTCACAAAAGCTTTTAGAACAGCTCCTTCCTGGCACAGGGCCAGTGCTCGAGTATTGCTATTGAATACCATTTTCCCCCCATGACCTCATGTTAAATGTCACACGTTTTATAACATATTAAAAGAGTCTATATGTTACCACCAGAGGATATGTTTCATTCAGAAACTTTTATATACTTCCCTAGATTGTCCCCTAACCCGAAATGTCAATATTTAGTGTTTTTTAATGTGTGAATTTATATATAGTGCGTTTTGCCAAAATGCCAGCACTTATGACACGTCTCTGAATGGTTCCCGTGTGATAATATTAAATCACACTGTAACCTTTGGTCAGCTGAAGGAGAAGGTTACCTTTGTGTTGAGTCCAAAGGTGAGACTCTGGTTTGCATGAGGCTTTTTAGGGAGACGAAGGCCCTCCCACTCATAGAAAGATCAAGAGAATGCAATATGATCGATGGACATTGTCTCCTGGCAGTCCGACTGTTTTTCTTTATAATCATCAGGTGCTCAGTCCAAAGTCTGCTTCCAGTCTGCTGTGTGACACAGGTCACTAGCCAGAGTTGGACTGCACTTTGAACTGTTAAATGTTTATCTTTGGGGTTACTGAGGATACTGAGGAATGGCTGTTCCTTGACCCTGATCATAGTCATAGGATCTGTGCTTAGAACGTACATAAACACATTTTAATTAAATGAATGTTAAGTAAATATGCTTACAGCTATGAAGCCTATGAGAGCTGAATGAGCCATACACTCTAAGGATCAGCTTACTAACTAAATGTACAACCAACTAAACTAACTAAAATACAACCAAAGTTCATGAGGCTGATCTGTAATGGACAGTGTTGAGAAACAAAAGGCAGCCCTGCCACCTCCCTTAAGCATGTGATGGCTGTGAATGGGAGGGCAGCAGCACCTTCACATTGCTTCATATTCATGTAAGTGAATCTCTTGCGGGCTGACGGTGTCTCCTACTAGGATCTTAACCTCCTGCCATCTCCACATGCCTTGTTTACTTTAAGCAGGCCTTTAAATGTTGAAGTGTCAACATGAAGTAGTGCAGTGGTTCTCGAAGCGGGGGAAAGCCAAATGAATGCTGCTACACTATAAAAATGTAAGATACCTAAAGCATGCTACGTCTAATCATTCCACTGTAGAGAAGACTGACATTTTGCCCAAATCATTATTTTGTTAATAAGAAGTTGCCATTTTGTATTGTACTACAATGTTTCAAATGAATTCCAACATGTGTCAGAGTAGGAGAGCTTTATAAAGCTGAATTTATGTTAAAGCTTCACAAAAATATTGCAATCTGAACTTGAGTACAAATGCTAATATTATGAGCAGCCTGCATCTAAATCTAAACGTAATTACATGTAATGTTACATGTAAAGTACAGCTAGCACTGTCCTAAATTCGATCCCAGGTTTAGGGTCCTTTCTGCATGAGTTTGCATGTCCTCACTGTGTCCATGTGGGTTTACTCCAGGTGTTCCAGTTTCATCCCACAGTCCATGCTTTAGGTTAATTAGCACATGTTTTATGCCAATTAGGCTAGGTTGATTACACTAAAGTGGCCCTGTAGTGTGTGTGTGTGTGTGTGTGTGTGTGTGTGTGTACCCTCCAATGGATAAGTGAAAAGTATATCAATTAATTCCCACATCGTTTTAATTGTCAAAATGTAAAACAAAGAGAAAAAATAGCAAGTATGGTATAATTGCATTTTATTTAAATACAAAGACATTTAATTGAATAAACAATTATCAGGATTTTTCAAAGGTATTTTAACTATGTGCCCGTAAGCAGGCAGGTAATTCTTTTTTAAATTTAAATTTTTACTTAATCCCCTGTAATGCTTCTGTATCTCCAGTCGGCCTTTTGAGGGGGTGAAATAAAACAGATGCACTGCAGCTTTAAGACTGCTGGCCTCGCACCGTGTGTGTGTGTGTGTGTGTGTGTGTGTGTGTGTGTGTGTGTGTGACAGAGAGAGAGAGCGAGAGAGAGAGAGTGTGTGTGTGTATGTGTGGCAGTGTAAGGCAGTATGATGCCTTGGATCACTGATGATACTAGATCCGTAGCAGGACTGCTGGAGGAAGAGGCAGAAATGCGCGCGGCATGAAGAGCGCATGAGCCCGGGTACTTTAACAGCGGAACCGCGCTCAATTTCACAGTGTGCGCAATAAGAAGAAGAAGCGCGACGTGGACGCGGAACGGGGACGCGCTCGTGAAAGACGCAGAGAAGAAATCTGATGTGAAGCCATGTGAGCAGGTACGAAGCTGAAGGGCGGATGATTTGTACTGTAACATGATTGAAACTGTAAATAGTTTGATGGATGGCTGATCAGGATTTTTACAGACATGCCCCAATGGGAACAGAAAGGTTTCGTGGATCTAATAACAAAAAAAGTCTCACTGGTCTAGAGATCGGAGTCCCATTTTGAGCGAGCGTGGGGTTTCTGTTGGTACAGTGTCTGTTTGGAGGGCTGCTCATGTATCGGTATACTGTATACATGCAGTTACATAGATGTCATAAGCTGTGTTAAGTGAGTGGGAATCTCGTGCTGGTGCTCTTTTCTGATCATTGTTGACAGCAGAAGGTCTAGATTTGGGGACTAATATGAGTGGTACCTTATGAAGCTGATCGATTTGCTGAGCTCATAGGTCTTTAGGAAGCGAACCATGGGCTCACCTACTGATCGTTTATTTAGAGGCTGGAGTGGTTCCTGTATTTGAAATGATAATGTATAGGCTATATTAAAGTAAATTTACAGATAGCGGATGATCTCAGGTGGTCTACTGTACAGCAAATGGAAACATACAAAGCTCTGTGTCCTAGAGCTACAGTATGGCATGTCCAGTTTGCTCTGTTATCAGTCTTCAGTGCCAGGTAAGCCCAACTTGAGGAGATCTTTGTTCGTAACTAGTGGTGGACAGAACAGGTAATATATGTCAATATTCCACTGTACTTCAGTGAGTGGCACTTATGCATCTCTGTTTAATAAACCTTCAGATCTTTTGTGCGTTGCGTTTCTTTAATATTTTATGTACCTAGACCAGGTTCGTGGCTGATCATGTAGTAGTCTGAACTGATGGTTGTCGGATTACTGAACAGATACGGCTTATTGAGGTTATTGATCTTGTTGTGGATACTGAAACAAGTGGCACGTTATGAACCAGTGTGTAAAATCAGCTTACAGTCCTTGGTATGCCATGTATGTTGTTCTATACAGTGGGTGCTCATGTGATTGGCTTTACCCATCATTGATGATCCAGAAGCAGAGTTATTGATCCACTGTTGTGGATACTAAAACAAGTGACACTTTTGTTTAATAGATCTACAAAACAGGTCCTCAGTATGCCATGTACTTCTTCCAGTTTAATGTGTGGTCGTATTGAGTTCTTATGCTGCTATTATTTGCTGATCTTTGATAGTCCACTGAACAGAGGCAAGCTATTGATCTTGTTGTAGATATTGGCACTTTGTAGCCGTATGTAATGTCAGGTTAGTGTCCTTCCTATGCAATGTACCAGTTATGTTTACATTTAGCGGACGCCCCCATTACAAAGACACTTACAAGTAATACCACCTTACAAAAGAAGCAATTGTGGGTTAAGAGCCTTGCTCAGGGACACCGTAGTGAGGGACCTAGACCTTCTGGTTCACAGTCCAGTATCTTAACGGCTATGATAATTATCCACCAACCATAAATATCCGCCAGCTCTGTCCTTAGAGCAGTGATGAAGGATTAGAGGAAAACTAACCCAGACTGTGCAACAACAGATCAGCTGCCATCTCTGTCTCTACTAGAGATTAATACAGTGTTAAAAAAGTCAGCATCCACTGAGTCGAACTCCAGCAGCACTGCTGTGTCTAATCCACTAGATCCAGAGAAACACACACTGACACACCATCACCCAAGTAGTACCCGAGGGTCCTAAGTGATAGAACAGAGTGAAATGGGGCTAACAAAATATGTTGTTGCTACAGACTACAGTCTGGATAGTAACTGTAGAAACAAGGGGGTGGCTTTAATGTTATAGCTCTTTGGTGCACATTTTTTTAAAAAAAAAAGAAAAGAAACGATACATGCATTGCATATAGTGTGCTATTTTTGCCTCTAGTTTTTTAGTTTACTCGCAGTAATTATCAGTATTAAATGACTTCATGAATAATGCATTCATGAATACTTAATAAGAGCAAAGCAACATAGGCAAAGGTAAAATGGGTAGAACTACGGTGGTCATGGCATAGTGTTATTGGTATCAATCCGGAGAGACACCTTATGCAAACCGATGTCCAAAAAAGAAATGTAGAAACCTCTGGAGTGTTTCCTTCACCATCCCACAGTGTGTCCCATATGTGAAAGACATTCAGATAAACTCATATAACGAATGTGTGATATTCTGTTGGTCTTCACTGATTAGTCACAGTCCACAACACAAATATTGTTGGTATTGATCCTGCGTTATGGATACTGAGGCATGTCTCACCCAATGCACCTCTATCGAGCTACAGAACAAACGGGTGTCCTTAGCGTGCTTGTGTAGCTCTGACAGCATTTAGGCAGTCCTCAAAACAGGCCTCATATAGACTAATATTTGTATTTATAGACTGCATAGTGTCACATATCTTAAAGCAATCGGTCAGATCACAGTTCAGTCCATGTAGGAACATCTGTGATCATAGATCTAGACAATGTAAACTGCTTGGTGGTATATTTCAGACAGTATAAGGTATAACGCACATTGTTATTCCTATTGATATTTTAATTTAGTGGATCAGTTTTTATTGGATCAGTTTTCCCATGTGCAGGGAAGTAATGGGTAATCCTATATGGGTTTTGCTGATCACTAATATTCAATCGCAAAGGTTTGTTGGTATTGATTATGTGTTATGGCTACTAAAGCCTGCATAACCTCATGCACGTCTATTTTAATAGATCTACAAAAACAGGTTACATGTCCTTAGTGTGGTGTTGACACAGCTCAGTTTGCTTAGCCTTCAGATTGCACTTTATTAACTAATATATTAACTGATATAAGCTTATTACTACGGCAGTCTTTCCCATATCTGGGAAGCATTGTTACATTGTTCATTGTTACAACTGATTTAAGCCAGCTATACCAGGTTATTGAATTATTTTGTTTAACTGAAGGTAAATAATGGCATTCTTTACCAAAAATGGTGAGGCTGCTGACCTTGCTCTGGCACTGCCCCTAGAGCCAACTTCAAATAAATAGATTTGGCTTATATTCTGTAAAGTTCAAATGACGTGAGCACATAATGTGTGTGGTGGATAACGACACATTTGATTTGATGGAATAACCCAAAGTAGTAGTCCTGTGATAAGCACAGCATATGGCAGCCAATCTGATAGTGCTGTAATTAGGGTAACAGTCGATGGTGCAGTCTTTAACAGTGATGCACTAGTAAACAAAAAGACAGTTTAAGGTTCAGTAGATCAGGAACAGGAACACTAGAGTGCTAGAGTGCGTTTCTGAGTGCGATGTTTATATTATTATCATTAAATATTATTATATTATAAAATATTATATTATTTATTTAGGTATATCTGTTATGAGTGCGAGGCTTGAGGCGGTGGTTAAGGTACTGGGCTGTTAATCAGAAGGTTCTTTTGGATCTCGTGACCTTAATTTGAATTTATTTAGCGGTTTTCTACTAGCTTAAATGATGTGTGTGCAATCCTTATGGTCCTGAAAGGGTTAACTGGAGTATTTATTGGAAGTCTGGGAATAAAAACATTTGCAATAAAGTGTAATTCGGGGCTTAGGAGAGCAAAATACTGGGTACACCTATAAAACGAGTCTTACATATCTTCCAGTGAAGACGTTTATTTGTGTAGCACTTTTTACAATACAGCTTTGTGAGTGAGCAAGCCTAGAGTGACAGTGTGAAAGAAAATCTCTGTAAATTTGTTGAGGAAGAGACCTTGGGAGGACCAATACTCCCTAATACTATACAGAATACCTTCTAGGAGATCTTAGTTAATCCATTAAGTTAATGATATGCGTCCTAGGCTCTGTACTATATTGCTCACAAAAATTAGGGGATATTTTAAAATGATCTATCCCATAATTAAATATCCCCAAATTTTTGTGAGCAAGGTATTACTCTCCTCTGAGAGTCTCACAAACACCAGTTCCAAACCAACTGTTTAAAAAATGATTTTTGATGGTACCACACTGGTTCCTTACATCAGCATGAGGATGAATTTATGGTTCTGTTATTGTTTTTTATAGTAGATTAGCTCCAGACTGACTGTGCTCCTGAGCAAGCGTTTAGTTCTGCTCTAGCTAACTTCTGCCTGACAGGCTTCCTCTAGTTTTTATACCCAGAGCCCTGGAATATCACACTGTCTACCAACAGAAAGTTCTCCTTAAACAGCTTTATAAAGAGCTCACATTTTACTGGCCTTCAGTGTTATTTAAATTTATTGCTGCTAACCCTGTTTTGCACTGGTGACCTTTAATGATTAATGATTAAAACTCTATTATAATCTAGGTGATTTATTACTGTACTGTCTGTACACAAATGCACTCACAAACGCGCACACAGCATAATTAATGCTACACTTACACTGAACCCCCAGTACTCCCAGTAACCTAAAGAAAAAGATTGACTGTTTTTTTTTTGTAAATAAAAGTTCCAGGAACCAGCAACATGTCCTTTTGAGGAATTAAAAGTCAGATCTTTCAATACTTTTATTTTACAATATTTTGTCCTCTTGATATCGAAACTTGCCCTGGGCTTACAGGCAACCCTGTTTAGTCTGTTTGGATATTTGGACCCGTTTCTTTACTGAATATTATATTCCAGTGTCAATCCGTGCAGAAATGTTGGAGCTCTATCAAATTCTTTGGAGAGCAGTAATGGACTGCTATTTTCAGGCCCATCCTCGGACGGATTTTGATCAGGTCTCGACTTGGCCATCTAGCGAGTTTGCACTAGCAGCAATCCCTCGCCATCTCACGGTTCCTATCATGGCTTTATATTTATATATATAGCAGATTTTTTTTCTATATTGCCAGGGTTTGCTGTGTTTATGGTTGAAATAATCATTTTGCCTTAAAAATGAGAAACAATATTAAAATGTTAATTCAAACATATAAACGGATGAATACGCAATGAAAAAGCAGTGCATGACACTACCGCTTGAGCTAGTTTGCCCACATGAGATTTTACACAGAACACAACCAGAGCATGGTGTTCTGTATCCTGGGCGCTGATTGGCTCACTGACAGTAGCATAGGAAGAGCATATATGTACGGATATATCTATATCTGTATCGAGGGTCTCTGGAACGTAACCACTGTGATTCCTGGACTTGGAAATGCTGCAATCCTTACTAACTGCCAAGCACCACTGAAAAATCCCCAATAAAAGTATAATCCCCATAAAGTTGCCACCACCATGCTTTACAGTAGGTATGAGGCATTAGGGGATTATGGTATTATTATTTGTAGTGTGGTGTGCTTAGATTTTACCACAGACAGTGCTTTGATTTCAATACAGGAAGTTCAGTCTTGGTGCTGTTCAGTGAGTCTGGGGCTTCTTACTTAGTGCCGTACAAGGTATTTACTAATTACAGTTTAATAAATGATCAGATTTATCTTGAGCTCTATAATATGTAAATACAGCTGGAAAACCCTTTTTTTTGGCCAGGATTTTGACAGGATATGAGGATCTTTGACAGGCGCTGTATATATAGGCTCCCAAAAGGAAACACTACAGTCATTAAAATGACATACTCGTTTCTAAACTCTAAACTAAGAAAAGGGCATCTTATACTTTAGCGAGTGATAAATTAAATAAAGGATGCCTTTGCATTTTCCAGTCATAAACCAGTTGTGGGTTATTGAACCTCGCTGGTCCTGATGATAACCGGGTATAGATTGGGTATAGATTTTGGCATTAGGACTTTATTAAGTTCATCATGCACAGTGAAGCTGAAGAGCCTAGTAAATGCCAAAAGGTTAGGGGTCATGGGTTATCGGGTCATATACTTATTACTTCAGGTGTTTTGTAGTTTGTGTTCTTCAGTAGAATAGATAAATCACTAACCTCTCAGCTGGCAAATGAATTCCTGATGCTGCGAGAACGTGTTAAGAGCATGTCAGAACTGGGAGGTTATCAATCTCACAAGGTGTCTGTAGTAAAAACCCAGAAATAGTCAAATAGATTTTCTTTAGTAATTAGATGCTTTATCGTCACAGAATAGTTTGAAAGCTGAAATGTCACTGTTTTTTGCTACATTTATGATACTGTCCATATTTGTTCCAGCACCATTACTGTACTCAATACACATTACTGTGCAAAAGTCTTAGGCCACCATTAACTTCGATATTGTTTTAACAATTCCTTAATGACCATGTATAATTATTAGATTGTTTTTATTACGTATTTGTTTAATCAGAATGATCTTTTTCGAAGGCTAACGCCCAAGAAGCCAATTTTTTCGCAACGGGAACAGGGTTGAAAAACACTAATGCTCACAAAGATTGGAATGAAAATCAGTAGAAAAGAGCACTATGGATGGTGACAAAGGTGGCCTAAGACTTTTGCACAGTACTGAGCTCAAAATGAAAATGAATCAGCCACTTGTGTAGAATCAGTCTTATGTGAGAGCTTTTAGAAACACTTAACAGACAGACGAGTGCTAGCTTACTGTGAGCGTCTGACCTCAGACGGGGGTTGGTTGTGCGAATTCTCGGAGGTGAGAATTAGGAAGCTCGCAGATGTCGCAAAGGCAGTGTTATTAATGAGAATGCGAATCGGTGCTGCGCATTTTGGGCCGGTCTAGCTGACCGTTTTTGCAAATATGCATGTTGCGTCCGATTTCATCAGAATTGTGAAGGGGGCTGTGCCAACTTTACATTTCCTATTAATAGCATTTTAACATACAGTGCTTGTGTGTAATCCCATCGCTTCACACCAACAAATTCACACTGTACGTAACCGTTTGGAATGTGCCGAGCGTCAGCGTGGAGCACTTTATAAACTGTCCTACGTTGAGCTTTGTTTTCTCTGGTACCTCATTACGAGTCAGACTGTTTGCACGTCAGTAGATTTGGAAGTGATTTCGAGAGTTTGGGTAGAGAATAGAGGTTTGTGATACAGTTGTTGTTTGTTGTGTGGAATGACAGCAGCAGTTTGTCACATGGCCACTTGAACCGCGAGGCCCTGGTGTTGAGACTTTGACCTTTGAGCTGAATGCAGTCCAGGAGAGAATTAGATTTGCCATTGTGTAGGGATTTAAACAGTAAACACCATGGGAGTGTGTTTGATAGGGAGATGTGAGGAATGGCATTACAATAATACTTGTGTGTACAGCTGGGTAGTATGAGGTTAGGATATTAATATTGCAGTGCGCTTTCGAAATAACTCCACAGTACTCTATTATTATACAGTGCACATTAAAACACAGTATGTTGTTACCGCTTTTCTTATTCTTCCACACGTTTCTGCGATTCAGACAGCCCCAAATAATATACAGGCACGGTTCAAACTCTCTGCTTTTAACATTTAAGTTTAAGAATTCATACTTCCCATAGAAATGCTTTGAATTCAGATTCATATTGCAATCAGCACATTTTTACAGAACCACAGCAGCTGCCCCGTATCTCCATATACATAATACACACATACACACTGCCACGGTCGCATGCGGCCAAACGTATTGGGGCACAAACCCTCATGTTGCCAAAAGTCCTGTTAAAAAACACAAACAGCCACATTACAGGCATAATTGTAGTCCTTTAGGAATATCTAGTTAAGCTTAATGTCTCAGGAGTAAATGGTACTTCTGATTTGAAATAAATAAAAAAAAAAACAACATTATGCGCAAATATCATGAACTTTTTGTGTTTCATTGTTCATTTGACTTTATTACGCATGAATAAAACATTTGCTCAGTAAAGAATGAGACAAGAACAAACAACTGTTGCTATTTTGTCAGGGCATGGTGAGGAAATGATCCTGCTTTACTCATTGCATGTGACAAGTACAGGTAATGTTTAACAAAAGCACGTCGAGGGAACAGTTTCAGAGCTGCTCTTACTAGTAAAAATAAAGCACACCAATGTTTGAAGTATAGAAAACATTGTATATTTTTTATGAAAGTCATGGTGTAAACATTTGACTTTTTTTTTTAATCTTTAAATACCTTGTACCTACATATGTATAAAACTGAATGAGGGCGGCACATGGGTACTACGGGTAGTACTCTGGGTACTAAGGTTAGAGCATCTGTTGTTTCTAAAATATCCCAGTGTGACAGAATAGGCGCTTTTTTTTCAGTCCTAGGGACTAATTTGGCAGACGACATTAACGATCAGGCAGTTTTGTCTCACATATTCATTTTTACTTTTACTAATCTATGTTTAATTACTGATCTAAGTGTAAAATCAGTACAGAGTGTGTAACAATATGTAACAATTTATGTAACAATTTAATACTAACATTTGCCTTTAACTTTCCTCTATTTAATGGACGTCTGTATTGGATGTGTTTATTATTTGTGTGTGTGTGTTTCTGACATTAATATATATATATATGGATAAAAGAGACTGTAGCTTGGTTGCCAGTTAGAAGTGAGAAACTGCTAATTTGGGGGATTATTAGATTTCCCCTCACAGATCAGCTTTGGCGTGCTGCTTTCTTACAAGAGCGATTAACAAACATCCTCTCAAATTTTGTGTTGTCCAGTTTGTAAAAATGTGTTTGCGTGCGTGACACAGTTTCTCCAAACAGAAAACATAAAGCAAGATACAAATTCTAACAAACACTTCAAGACTGGAATCCACATCTGTACAGCTGTGCTTGTGCCAGGGCTGTGTGATATTGTCATATTATTGATATGATACATGCAAAGGTGTTAAAAGTGGTTTGAACCCATCACTCTCAACCACCTGAACTGGCACTGTGTTCATGTTATTGGCAATAGAATTTGTCATGTCATGCCATCTGTTGCTTTTTTTTTGTCATAAGGCACTTTTTTGTAGAACGAATTTGCTGAGTTTGCATTGATGCTGGTTTAAGCCCGTCTTGGACATTTTTGTCTTCAGTCATGCGCTTTTGTCTAGAATTCTAGCTTGGTGTGTGTCGCTTGCATGCTGCATGAGTTGTGTCTCTTTTCTGGGTGCATATTGTAAAAAGGATTAGTGAGCATGTAAACTCTTAATCCTGTTTCTTCGGCCGTTTTTTGCAAAGTGAGTGGCATACTCGATATGGTTAGCTCCCACATGAATAAAACACCAAGGAAGATATTATCATAGATGATACATATTGCACACAAAGACTAAAGTACAGCGTTCCCTCGCCACTTCGCGGTTCACCTTTCGCGGACTTGATGCGTCGCGGATTTTCAATTTTAATGGAAAAAATATATATTGCGGATTTTCGCTGTTTTGCGGGTTTTTGCGAAACTTTTACATTAAAAAAAAATCACAAATATTAATAATAATAATAATAAATAATAATATTAAATATGGCTATGTCATTACTAATAATTGTGGACAGTATATTTACATTTACCTCGGGGAACACAACGTTAAGTCATTTCAGAAGGCACGTCCAGTGATGAAAATGATGATTAGCAAGAGTATTTTCCAGAAGAAATCAGTTAAGTTAACCTGTTTCAGACCCCCAGTGCAGTCAGATTATTCAAACATCTAATCCCAATGAATTGCATTTGTTATATAGTGTTAAATGTGATTAGTCCCGCTCATTTGATTATGCTAATTTGGCATAAACATTATACAGCCGTATGTGTGCGGACAGTATAAACTTCAGCAGAATAGATTTTCATACACTTAGTAATGAGTAATGAGCAAAGCCGTATAAGAGAGCATCAGAAATCTGTATTTATCCTCACATACTCTGTCCCCTGGAGATTTGTAGTGCTAATGTAGGGATTTTGGACCATTTTTTCTTTTTTTCTGTTTTTCGTTCTATTTTTATTTATTTATATTATTATTTTATTGAATTAAAAAGAAAAAAAATTAGAAATTTATAAACATTAATTTTTTTGTCTGCCATTGTTGTTTTTTGTGTCCAAAAGTCTTTTTGCCTCTTGCCAGGCTGCCATTGTAAATAAGAAACTGTTCCTAATGACTTGCCTGGATAAATAAAGAATTTATTTATTTATTTATTTTTGCCCAGCCACTTTTATCAGGCATCAAATAAAAAAAGTACTGGCATTAAACATGTCAATTTTCACAGCCCTCAATTTTATTACTACTACCAACAACGAGTGGACAACATAGTGATGCAGCTTTGATTCCTATATGGATGGATTAGCCGTACCGTCGCGGCCGACTCTCGGTCACTTGATGGATTATGGATCTCCACTTATTTCTGTCTTTCATCGATGTGATCCATAAAGTATTTCGGCAGGATAGTGGAGTAGTTTGCCATTGCTTTTTCCACCTCGCCCCATTTATCCAGGCTTGGGACCGGCGTGCAGCTGTTTCCAGTTACCCGGCTAGGGTGTTTGGTGTCAATGACAATTTAGAGACACCAATAAACCTAACATGCAGGTCATTGGACTGTGGGAGGAAACCGGAGTACCCGGAGTAAACCCACGCAGACACGGGGAGGACATGCAGACTCCACA
>JAUZST010009242.1:0-13101 GCA_034779995.1 Parotocinclus haroldoi
TGTGTGTGTGTGTGTGTGTGTGTGTGTGTGTGTGTGTGTGTGTGTGTGTGTGTGTGTGTGTGTGTGTGTGTTATATAAAACCCTGAACAGTGGTGTTTGAAAGTTTGTGAATCCTTTTGAATTCTCTATATTTTGAATATAGCATGAATATGACCTGAAACATCATTAGATTTCTTAGTCCTAAAAGTTGGTAAAGATAAACCAAAGTAGGTACATATTACACTTCGTCACATCTTTGTTACATACAATAAGTGTCAAAAGATGACAAATCTTTGCTTTCAGTATTTCATGTAACCCTGTTGTTCAGCAGTACTTACAACTAAACAAATCTATAACTGTTAATCATTCTGAACACTGGATTGGAGGAATTTTAGCCCACTTCTCTGTTCAGGTTAGCATCAACTCTGGGATGTTGGTGGTTTCATCACATTCACATTTTCAACAATATTGCACAATATTTCAGTTTACAGATAGATAACCTGCTATGTGACAGACTGGATCGGAGGAGAACAAACCCATTAGAGATGGTTTTATAACATTTTCCAGCCTAATTAAGATCAACAACTGCTTTTCCAGGGTCTTCAGGGAAAGGTTTGTTTTGTAATTGTATACATATACATTTCCACAAATGTGTTGATATTGGATTATTAGTAAATAAATTGTCAGGTTTTGTCAGCGTTCTCTACACCTTCTTTTAGTGGTTGTGCTAATGATGCTTAAAGTGATACATTCTAGACAACACATTCTAGAGAGCACATTCTGAATACTTTTTAAGCACAATTTTAGGTCATGTGATCTACCAAGTGCAAGCTCTGTTTGTGGTTATATTTTGTTAAATAAAGTTGTAATGTTTAATAACCATAGTTTTAAACAGTAGTAGCTGCTATAAGTCATACAAATAGACTATCCAGATTAGGCTAGCCAAGAAGATCTGATCAAATGTTTGATTAATTTCTATTGTTTCTTCAAACATGTGTGTGATTTGGCTAATTATCTGTGGTGATTGTGATTTTCATGCACTTGTAAATTGTGCTCAACATTGTGGTGTGTGTTGCAATTAGGTAGCCTTCCTAGTCTACAATCCTGTATTCAGTTTCCATTTACTTCTCCTGGTAAGGTTGAGGGATGGTCATTAAACATTTATCACATATTCATTATTTCAATAATTATCTGGGTTGATAATATGATTCAGGAGTCTCAGTTTGCTTCACTTTCATTTTGACTAGAGCTGCTTCCAATTACTTAACATTTCCAGTTATAGTGAAGTGTTTTAATCCTTTAAACGAGACCTGAGATCAGAGAGCAAGCTCTGTTTAGCAGCTCATAGTAGAGACATTACGCAAAATCAGTTACATTGAAAGTGTTGGTCACAATACAGAAAATCAATCTGTGTGTCATTTTGATAGCAATGACTGATTCAGTCTTTGTCATATCTGCTTAACCCCTTTGTCATATCTGCTTAACTGGGCTCGGGGGGGAAAATTTGTTCCAGTTGGAAACACAGGGTGCGAGGCAGGACTAACCTTAGACAGGTTGCCAATCCGTCATAGGTCACATGCACTGACAAACACACACACGCACACACGCACACACACACACACAGACACACAGACACACACACACACAAAGGGCAATTTAGAAACAAATGTCTTTGGAATGTGGGAGGTAATCGGATGCATGCAAAAAGTGTGCCAAATATGGATCTAAAAATCCAGCAATGCTCATTAGTGTTGGCCCAATGCAAATACTGGATCCGAATTAGATTAACTGTAACATAATTTTATTTATTTTGCATACTCTCAAGGGTACTCCCAAGGGGACAGAGATCAACAATGCCTGATACTTTGAGCCATAGCTTAAAGAGTGGGAAGGCTAGAGGTTTTGGAATCCCCCCACGCCGTAAGTTACAAGGCAGCACACAGATACAAGTGAATGGGGAATTTCTAGGCGTAATAGATCATTGTAATTATCCATAAACAATAAGTACAGTGAGCATTAATTATAACACCCACAAATCCATGGCAGTGAAAAGGAAGCAGTGTGGGCTGGGAGAGGGATTAAGTAAAACTAACATTAATTCGAAAGGCCTCTCAGTGCTTTTGGCAATTTTATTTTGTTGCCGCTGTAGCTGTTACAGCATCATCTCTACGTGTCTGGTGAATTCTTGTTTTATATTGTTTCGTTCCACCTCTGAAATTTTTAGGCCGGCTTCTTAATAGCTACTGAGTGTACTTCATACCCCCACCTCTCTTCTCTTTGCATTACGCTTTTGCTGCTGTGGTGGGTGTGGACCTGGCTGCCTCGGGCAGATGAGAGCTGGTCCAGTGGGACTGATGAAAGAGAGACTGCCTGGAAGTAGTCTCTTTCTTTCTTCCTTTCTCTCTCTCCCTATCTCTCGCTCTTTTCTATTCATCAAACCTTTCCTCTGCTCTCAGTTAGTGAGCACATAAAGAACACAGGTGGCTAGACACACACAAGGGAGTGTTTGGATAATTGTTACATTTCCGTTGAGCACACTGGTGTTTATCTGCTATTACGATGGCTCTTGCAATGTAATCGCTCTAGAGAAACAGTCATCAGTACAGTCTAATTTCAGACATGTACCTGTCTGCATAAGATCTCTACTTTTGCCTCTCTCTTTCTGTTCATCTATTCCACTCTTCAGTCTCTGTGTGAACCGTCTTCAAGTGCTGGGAGTGAAGCAGCCATTTATCTAGTTGTCCTGATGGTAACGAAAGATCTTTCCTATCCCATGGAGCGCCAATCTGTCTCCTCATCATTCTAAATTTTATGCATACTTAGTGATGCTTTCCCTCAAACGTATTGAAAAACATGCATGGTATGTGTCCTGTTTGTTGTTGTTGAAACTGGACAAATGGGCCAGCATTTTGTCCTCTCATCAGACACAGGGGTAATAAGGGTGTTTGTAAACGTGCCAGTTCATGTTCTCATGTTTACGCCATATCTGAGCATCCAGACTTCCAGCTTTGCAGCCCATCTGTCATTAGGAGGTGTGTTTATAATTAGCCAGTTTAGAACAACAGAGTGGCCATATTAGACTGGTCCCCCCTTGCTCGGAACAAGTCTGTTCCCTTCTGTGGATGAAATAAGTCAATTCCCCCAGTGGTTGTAAAGAGACAGTTCCCCCTTCCCTCATGTTCCTAATGTGTCAGTTCTCCCCCAGTGCTCAGAATAAAGTAATTTGCCTTGTGCTCAGAACTAATCGATCTCTGTTTGGTCCTGCATGATCATTTGGTGATCAGAAGGGGTCAGTTACTATCAGTGTGTGATAGTGCCCTCCCCCACCGCCCCTCGTGTGTGGAATGGAGTTTCACCATATGATCAGAAGTGGTCGGTTCCCTATCGTGGTTGGAACAGATCATGATCACAATTGATTTCTCTCTTGTGGTAAGAATGGGTCACTTCTCCAGGGTGGTGAAGTTCTTTTCTTTGGTTGGAATGTATTGGTTCCTTTCAAGGTTGCAATGAGTTACTTTTTTATTACTTTTGAAAGAATACTTATACTAAAATAATTTAGAAGGGGCAAAGTTTCAGTACTGAGGTTTTGCATGATAAATGGTGTGATCTTGTGCTTTTCCTACACTCTTGCATGGACTGGTTTTGCATTTAAGAATTTTAAAGGTATTAAACTGAAATGTTATAGAGAATCCTTTTGTAATCCATATCTCCCCTTGATCGAAGTGCTCGGAGTCCATCTAACTCTCTACCCAGTTCTTTCTTCTTCTTCCTTTACATTCAATTTAAATTATTAGCTCCACGAGGGGCTGTATATGTATAGGAAAAGGCAAAGGGTGGGAGAGAGTGAAGACAAGGAAAACATTATTCTGTTGGTGTTAAAAAACCAGTGCCACTGGATTTTTTAGCACACTATAAGGTAGTTGAAAAGAATGTGCAGTTAAGTCAGACTGTCTGTCTTCCCTTCACTGCAGCAGGTCTCTGTAAATTAAACATTGGAGTGAAATTAAACGCCTCTGTGGCTAATCTTATTCCCAACACATCTTACTGCTTTTGAGCCAATATTAGCAAGCATAAAGGGCTATTTCATTCTCTAGTCACTCGTATGGTGATAGCAGGTCCATGAGGGAAATTTAATAGCTGTTTCTTAAACCGTATAGCCACCAAATTTTTTTTCTGCTTCCGTGGCAGTAATGAGATGAGTAGCATGAGATAAACAGGGCAATTTCTCAGAAAGCTTTTTTACCAAATATAGTATTTATTCAAGATTTTTGCCATATGAATAGTACTGAAGTTGTAATTTTTTTTTTGCTGAACAGAATATTGCAGTTGGCAAATTTACTCACCAAAGTACAGTACTTTCCGGCCATCCAGTAGTGGCGTTGAGCATCTGTTACTGGTAAGGAGCAAAATGGTTGAGGAGCAAAATGGTGTCACCTCCATCAAGGCGTAAGGGCTCATTTTTTCCATGTGCTATAAGTCTGTTGTAGATTTCATTGGCTTACAGACTACTCTATTGGCGATGAATCTGACAGCACAATTTCATGCAATGATATAGAACTGAAGAGAGGTGAAACAAGGCAATGAAAAACTGAAACATACAATACAGGCTGCATCTTTATGAAAAAATGAGAGGAGGTTTGGATGAGCTGCTGCTCTGAAAAGATGACAGGTTTTTAATGTGGCCTGAGAAAAACATGTACACAACATGGATTGGAAACCTGAAAATGTCCATTGCGGCGTCAAAAGTGACATTGGTTCCAAAAGGAAAGCCTCCTGATTGTAAAAGTGCTTACACTTGGAGTATGTGGAGGGCAGCAGTTACATTATACTGCTCACAACAAATAGGAGATATTTCAAAATGAAATACAGTCGATTCCGGTTAATGGGACCACATCGGGACAAGATCATTTTGGTCCTCTAATAACCGGCTGGTCCGATTAAACGAACATGGCTTTTGGCTTATTTTCTGTAGTAAATGGAAATGTTAGGTGGAATAACATTACACGCATATAATAGGATTTGATTCGGTACTTTAGGATTTGGTCCGAATAAGCGGCTGGTCCCATTAACTGGAATTAACTGTATTTAGAATTCCAAATTTGTGTAGCCTACTTGATCTATTGGATAGATGAATAACCCTTCAGAGCTATGCCAATAGTTTTAGCTAAGTAGTAGCTAAGTACTGTTTTAATCTATATGATCCATTTAGAAATTGTTGGCCGTGTGTCAGTATACAGATATTTTTTATGCAAGCATTACATATTCACATAAAATGTTATTATGTAGAAAAATGGGTTTTACCTACAATTGTCCATTTCTTTTTCAGTGCCTGCAGCTGTCGTTGGATTAATGGTCACTAAGTACGGTCGCTCTGATTACCTAAATGTCTCTTGGAAAGCTGCACCAGGAGATATGGACAGTTACCAGATAATCCTGAAAGAACATGGGCAGATTGTTCACACACTCCTCATAACAAAATTGAGCTTGGAATTTAGCAACCTTGTGTCTGGTCGTCTATACACCATTTCAGTTGCAACCTGCAGTGGCATTTACAGAAACGTTACTGTTGTGCAAGCAAGAACACGTAAGACCAGTACCAGTACACACTAAGGATAAAAGGAAATATACACATTGATATGTTTTCATTTTAGGCAAGTGCCTTTGGTGGCTTAGGGGTAAGACCCATCTACTGTAAATCCCATCTCTGCCAAGGTGCCACTGTTGCTATGATGAATCCACAATTGCTATGATTGTAAAATTGTAAAAGCTCCCTGTTCAGGTGTCTCTGCCCACACCCACTGCATTCTGGGTTAGACTCCAGTGATCCTGGATAACGATACGTTTAACACAATGTTTTTTTTCCCTTAAATTTTAGTCCAAATATTTAATTCAAATTCAAATTTATTTATATAGCGCTTTTTACAATGGCGCATTGTCTCAAAGCAGCTTTACAATATTATATTATCTTAAAAGGCCAATACTACATTGAGCAAGCCTAGGACGACAGTGGAAAGGAAAAACTCCCTGAATGTAGAAAGAAGAAACCTTGGGAGGACCAAGACTTAAAAAGGGACCCATCCTCCATGGATGGCCTAGATGTTAATTGAATAATTACACTGTAGTAATAGCAAAACTAAGTAAATAATATATTTTAAATAAACAATAAAATTTAAATTAGTAATACAATTCAAAATAAATAACAAAAAAGATTTAAAATGAGTCCCCAGGTGTAAGTTATTGGAGGCACATCGTCTCCTAATAATGAAATAATGGAGGGAGTTACTGCATTCTGGTGGGATTGGATTCTGTTAATGAACACCAGTAGAGTGATGCTGAGGTGGAAGAGCATCTAAGTGTGTGGTGCTGGACCTGGTACCAGAACATCTCTTCTGAGAGAAAAGAGAAAATGTAGCTACTCATGGCTTAGGATTACAGAGTCTATTAACAGTCACTGATACCATGTGCAGCATGAAGCTCCAGCAGCACAATAGAAGCATAGCTAAAGGGGAAGAACCAGAATCCCTCTGGATAGTCAGCCTCTAACAAATCCTGTCATAAGACTATGGGCAATACTACAGGAGATGTGAGCAGAATCTTCCCAGATAGGATGGACACCATCCCGTCCTAAGAGGCAGTTGTCTATAAGGCCCATGTTGTTTTTATCAGACATTGCCTTTGCAACTTTAACCACTTCTACAAAGTTAGCCTTAGTAACTTCTGAAGGCGTATATCGTTAGCCCCTACAAGAATAACTATCTTAGCGAATTTATGGCTCTGAAGCCCTGAAGGCTCGCTATTATGTCCAGCACTCTGGCTCCTGGGATACATCTAACCCTAGCTGCTGGTGTCCCTAAAGGGGTAGCTAGTTTCACTTGTCGCAAAATAGTCACCTATAATCAAAACTCTTTCTATAGGTTGCTCAGTGAGTGTTTTACTGAGGAGGGTAAACCTGTTAAGACACGTGAACAGGTAAAGAGTGGGCTAGCCTTACGACTATGTTGCCAATTCGTCACCCACTTGCCCTGCTGCGAGGGCACTGCCAGATTTGCTAAGCTACAATCTGAGCTAGCCTTCTCTAATGTCTGGATGTGTGCCACTGCAATCTTCTTCATCAGACTAGCTACAGCGTACACCTATCACAAACAAAATTTACACTAATGACAGAAGAAGAATAGCTAAACATGCCACACTCAGCACAGGGAACAACTGCAGCAGAAGCCATGTTACTGCTGCTATAATTAATCAATTAAATGTACTTAACTTCGGGTAAGGTTGTGTGTTGATGGTTTAAGATGTAAGCACAGGTGAATCAGCCGAGTACAGTAGACTTCTTGCTGTGGATCCTCATACACTGGAGAGGGAGATCCAACACAGTGCTGATTAAGAGCGGACGGAAAATCAGTTAAAGTGACTGTAATAGTTACCTGCAAAGAAACTGGGAAAATGCTGTAGAAAGTTATGAAATTAGACTATAGCAAAGGTGATGTCAAAAATGAAATATGATCTGGTGATTCACTAACGACTATTAAACAAATAAACAATACTAATAAAAAAAATCACGTAAAAAAGTAGGAAATTACTGTATTTAGACTTATAGATTTTAGGCATTTTTGATCAACGATCTGTCCAATTTTAATCAATAACTGAAAATAGACAGAGAACAGGAAGTAACAATTCACATAAATTAAAATGTTTCATGACTGATAACCATTTTTTTTTTAATCCAGAGCCCTCTGCAGTGCAGAATTTGATTGCCAATCATTCAGCCCAGAATGATGTTTTAGAAGTTTACTGGAATCATGCAGCAGGGGATTCTGACTATTACATCATAGCAATCATACACAACAACACTTCCCTACAGAACCAGACAGTGAATCGAAGGAAAAATGAGTGCGTGTTCAGTGATTTGGTTCCGGGCCGTCTTTACACAGTCATTGTCAGTACCTGGAGTGGAGAGTATGAGTCCAGCATTTCCACTGAAGGACGAACATGTGGGTGAAATGTATATCTTTGTTATGAACTCCATCTGTCTGTCTGTTTGTCCATCTGTATCTATATCTATCATTTTTGTATTTTAATTGTAATGTAATTAATTGGTCAACTTCATTTTATTTAAACTTCTGCATCCAATTTCTGCATTTCAGCTCTGCAGCACTTTAAACTAAATTAGGAAATTGTGGTAGTCATTTACCACTATGCCATGATAGACCCTGACTTTTGGACTTGCTACACTGATAAAAGTGTGGATGGTCCTTTTCATCTTTTTTATCTGGACCATGTGGTGTCCATATTTTCCAAAGAATATCTGGAATTCTGATCCATCTGACCACAATACACATTTCTGTGTGATGTGTAAGATGATCTGTCCCAGGTGCCTCTGATCCCAGATAAGTTGCTGCTACTTCTGGAAATTGTTAACATGAGGTGCCTTTTTTGCATAGTAAAGTTTTAAGTAACATTTGTAAATACAAATTTGTATTGTAGTGCAAAAAGTAATCCCTTACCCATGCTGTTAATTCAGCTGTTGTTGAATGATGATTTTTGATGCAGAGCCGTCTGAGGGATTGAAGATCAAGGACGTTTAGCTTAAGCTTGAGCCCTTGGATTTCACGCACTAAAAATCCTCCATATTCCTCGAAACATTTAATGATATTATGCACTGCATACAGATAATTTTTTAAAACATCTCAATAATCATCTCATGCATTTATTTACAAACTAGATCATCCGGCCACCTTTGCCCATGAATGACTCTTTGGCATTTCCTGAATGCTACCTTTTACCAAATCAAGATTACAAACACCTACTGACATCACCTGCTTAAAAATCACACACTTATTAAGTTTTTTAAAAATTCATTACTTTCTCTAAATTGCCCCTGTCCCAACAGCATTTGGAATGTGTTGCAGGCCTGAATTTAAAAAATGGATGTTTATTAATAAACAAAATGAAGTTGACTATAAAACATAAACATAAATATCTCATGTTCATACTCTCTACAATTACATATATGTCATAATACATGCAAGAAACACTGTGATTTTATATGCATATTCAATTAAGTCCCAACTTTTTCTATTAATAGCTTACAAAGTAAGCCCGTTAATAAAGTAAGCTTACTACTTTAGTTTAGCTGATGTATGCGAAACTAAATTCAGATATGACCAAAAAACTTAATTTTGTTTTGACACTAATGTTAGTTCTCTATTACATGTAGTCCCTGCTGCAGTACGCTCCCTGGTGGTGACTAAAAGAGGAACATCTGATTTGTGTGTCTGCTGGAACACTGCACAAGGAGATGTGGATTACTACAAGCTTGAAATCCTGTATAACGACACATCAGTTTTAATAGTCGAGCAACTCAACAACACTGTGCAAGACCATTGCTTCTTCATGCTGTACCCAGGTTTTCTCTATAAGATAGTGGTGTCCACTATCAGTGGTTCATTCTTAAAGACCCAGTTCATAGAGGGCCGCACTGGTAAGAGAGTTATCAAGATGTTATATCTGTGACATTGTAGTACTGATATACTAGTAACCTAATATATATCATTATATACCAGTAACCTAATTCTATTTTAAATAGTGAAATATACAACCCCAAATCAGAAAAATGAATATTTAATAAATGCAAATATAAAAAAGTATTGTTGCTTACATGTTCTTTGACTTTTATGTCATTGCAGAAATTATGAATTCAGGATATTTAATGTTTTGTTTGAACAACTTCATTTTACTTGTTAATAAACATCCATTCCTGCATTTCAGGCCTTCGACATATTGAAAAATAATTGAGATGGGGACAGTTTATGGCTAGTAATACGTAAAAACACATTAAAAATGTTATTTCAAACGGGTGATGTCAACAAGTGATTATAATAATGATTTATAATGTAAATGATTTATAATGTATTATATATGTATTATATATGTCCATAAAAGACTGATCTTTGATCAGTAAAAATTGAGAGAGGTTATCCAGTTGTCAGGATGAGACAGTCGTTTGTGATCTCGGTCGATTGCCTTTGCCCAGGGGACCTCCCCTTCGTTCCTGCGGGTGGCGACGCAACTCGCGTCTTCTTTTCCAACTTCTCCCTGACCGCCTCTCCTACCTACCCACCATTATTCCCTTTGTTACAGCTTTCCGGCTCCTCTTCCTCGCTGTTATTGTATGTAATGTTTCCCACTTCTTTCCGTGCAGGACTGAAATGTGGGTGATTATTAACAAATTAAGTTGACCAGACAAAACATAAAATATCTTGGCTTCGTACCATTTTCAATTAAATAAAAGCTAAAGTAAATGTAAGGAACACATTTGTGTTTTTCATACTATCCCGACTACAGTAAATGAATAATAGTAATGTGCATAAAACTTGCAGTCAAGGTTATACTTGCTTTTAGCTTGCTAAGACTGTAACTCAATTATGAAATGTATATTATCCACGCGTTGAATGTCCACAGCCTTTACAATTAATATTGACCTATCTGCATGCCTCAATTACTGCTAATAATAGTCAGTTTCTCAAATCACTGCTTATGTACTTTAGATTTATGAGTATATAATTCACATCATGAGTATGCTTAACCCCACACACACGGCATGAAACAAGTCTTGAAAGACTACAAAGGCACTGTACTGGTAATGCTGATAGACGTTTCTAGATTGTTTCCAAATAGAGCAGATCACTGTAAGCTACACTCTACTTAAAGAGTCATAGTATACAAGTATAAGTTTCTGTAAGTGAAAAAGTAATGACGCCATCAAACAGTTTGTTTAAACACAACTATTGGGCTTTGTTACAAGGTTACAGTACAATCATGTCAGTGTTAGATTGCTCTGAACTGCTAGGGCAACTTGTGCACTAAGAGTACAAAACAAAATCAATACTACCATGTCACCGTGCCGCCAAGAAACATACCAGTAATTTATTAAAAGTAATGACAGTTCATCTATTACATTTATTAGTCCTGTAAGGCAAGCTATGCCAGTTAAAAATTCTACCTACAGTATTACGATTAATAAAATAATTAAGCTAGAAGCTTTGATGGTTTGCAATATATTTTTGTAATCACTGAAAAACCTTTCCATGTGACACTATATTTAACTTTTTCAATGTGGCATCACATGCAGTACTTGCAGCATACAGCTACCTTATTTCATAATATCTAATACATGCTGTGTGGTACACATTAGGCCAGACTTTTTTTATTGCTTGTTTCGCGGATCCGCCTGACGATCATAATTGAATACAAAAATCTTTTTTTGGGGGGATCCGCCACAGCGCCAATGGTTGAAATTCTCTCTGATGGAGAGGCAACCATTTTTTTCTGTTCATTTTATTTCTTTCCACCCTCCAGTATGCGAAGGGAGCAAATAGTTCTAAGGGAAGCCGAACACCTCAAAAGTCTGTCCAAATAGACATACTTAGTTAAACGCACAGCGCAGACCAATCACCCATGCAACTAATTGGACAGTGCTGTGCTAAATGGAATGAGTACTATGAATGTATATTGTGAACCAAAGGTGAAATTCCTCACCTGTGAGCGAAATAGCGCCATTTCTACTTTTTAAGGTGGACAGGAAAATCCAAATAAGAAGGTGTCGAATAAGAAGTTAACTTTAACCTCGTTATATTCTAAATCATTGAAATTTCAGCTTTAACAAGCGCTTTCAGTTGCTAATAAACGCGTGATACGCGTGTAACTCTTCAAAATAAATGCGAACAACACTGGTGTTTGCATTAAATAGAAAGGGACATAATAAACAAAAATCTAATCACCTATCCAGTCTCGCTCACTAGTCCTCTCCACGCTGGTCACTGGGTTGCGCCGCGCTGCCCATTGTTCCTCATCGCGCTGCCCATTGTTCCTTTCCACGCTGGTCACTGGGTAGCGCAGCACAGTCCAATTAGTTGTGTGGGTGATTGGTCTGCGCTGTGCGTTTAACTGAGTATGTCTATTTGGACAGACTTTTGAGGTGTTTGGTTTCCCATAGACAACATGGCCGTGGATGGTATGCCATGGATTGCGGTCGTCTTTAAGGATGGCCCCAAGCGTTGGGCTGGAATATGACAATGACAATGACTGGACGTGTGTAGGTGACTTTGTGACGTCAATAGACTCACAGGACGAGTGGAAAAAAGCCAGATAGCGAAAATACAGGGATCTACGTCTCCCTGCGGAACTCCGATGGACTTAAACATAAACATGCCAATGCAAGTTGTGAATAACTTTGGTAAGATATGTCAACATTTTGTGTTTGATTCATGTCAGTTTCCATCCATCCACAAGAGTGTAATCACAAAGTGAGTGTTCAGAGCTAGCAACCAATATAGTCCCCAGTACATTGGGTGTTCCTTAATGAAACTGTATGATTACACCCTCGTTTCCTTTCCAATTGTATAACATATCTCCAGGGAAACCATGAAATTCCTGAAATCCTCGAGAAATTGAAAAGTGCTGAAAAATAAAGATTTTTTTTTTCTTCCATCCTCAGTAGATTCTTAAGTAGGGACATCCAAGAAACAAGCAATAAAAAACCTGGCCTTATGTGTATAATGTGTACAAATAGTAAGCAGTATACCAGGTTTACATTGGGGTTCTATCAGTAGGATGTTATGGCTCTGACCTGCCATCTAGTGTATAGGGTTGAAATCCTACAGACCCACAAATGTAGACAAATGTATAGACAAATGCTGCTCAAGAGAGGATCTACTTAGTTTTACTAAATGAAGGTACACAAATGCAATTAATGTTCTACACGCACATCTCAAAGCTATGTAATGTTTTGTATCCTCTTATACAGTACCCAGTCAGGTAAAGAACCTTCAGCTCATCTCTGGGACCCTTAGTGGCAGTCTGCTAGTTTCATGGAGTCCTGGAGCTGGACAGGTGGATTTCTACACAGTCTTTCTGCACCAGAACAAACATGCTGAGCTGATGCAGCACCTTCCTAAGCAAGATAACAAGATATTTTTAAAAAATCTTGTCCCTGGCCAACTGTATACAGTTACTGTTCAAACTGTGAGTGGAACATTGACCAACAATAGCACCCTTATGGGGCGAGCAGGTATGTAATATGATATATCTAGTGAAATCCATAGCTGACAGGATTGATACTAT
>JAUZST010009243.1:0-38279 GCA_034779995.1 Parotocinclus haroldoi
TGATTGCGACCCATTCTTTCACAAATGTTTGTAAAAACAGTCTGCTTACCTAGGTGCCTAATTTCATACACCTGTGGACATGGAAGTGCTTGGAACACCTGATTCAGTTCATCTGGATGTGTAAGCAAATACTTTTAGCAATATAGTGTATTTCATAATTTAACTAGTCTTAACTTAATGTATTTTTTAAATAAACATCCATTACTACATTTCAGGCAACACAAAAAATGGAACAGGGCAATTGATAACACTAATAAGCTAAAAGAACTACATGAGGTAGTTTTAAACATGTGCTGTCAACTTAAGTAATGATTTTGCAAAGCTGTATCCAAAAAGCTTTTTTTAAGAGAAAAGATGTACATCTCCAGTTTCCTCAGTCAAACATTTGAAGGGATTTACATATTTTTCCCTCTACAAACAAAATTATATTCTAGGTCTTTCTTGGACACCATATCAGAGTGCTACCAAGAAGTCCAAAAGCCACAGTTGTCAGTGGCCTTGGGAAAGGCAATTTACACTTTTATGATGGCAGCATAATTACGTTGAGATCTTACAGTAACATAAGCTGGCTTCAAGGTGACCTTTTCAGGGACCTCTAAGCATTTTTTAAGAACACAATTTAAAACAGCATGCTACACACATTACTGCATGGCTGCAGAAAATGGGTACAGGTACTGGACTGGCCTGCTTGCTGACCTGTCCCCAATAAAGAATATTTAAATGGAAAAAAAACCCTATGACTGCTACACACCTTGAGATATGTTTCCAGAAGTATGAGACAAAATAGCATCTTATAAACTAAATCGCTTGGTATCAAGTGTCTGCTGTACCATCCCAATGTGTGTTGTAAGCTTAACACTCAGGAATGTTTATTAACAAATAAAATGCAGTTGAACTGAAGTTGTGGTGCAGATTAAGTTGACCAGACAAAAGATTAAGTATTTTGGATTTATACTGTATCCAATAAAACAAAAGAAACACTGTTTTTTATTTTATTTTCCATACTGCCCCAACGTTTTTGATTTGGGGTTGTACATTTTAAAACCCAAGCACTAAACATAATTTAAAAGTTTCGTTAAAACTCCTTAATAACTTGCTAAGTAAAATATTGTACTTAGGTTCTAGTTTAAATACATGTGATATACTGGATCTAAAAAGTTCACCTTGGTGTTTGCTGAAGCAGTTACTAAAAGCTGCCTCCGTTTTCCACGTCCAGCACTAAAAATGCTTGAGGCGCTCTCTGCCTGTTTCTGCAATCCTTTGGGACTTGTTTCGCTTGAACTCTTCTTGGTGACCACACGCTTTTCCTTAAGCATGAGGTAGTAGGAAGCAGAGATAAGACTGATTATTTTAATAACAAACAATAATGCTAATATACGGATTAACTTTGCTTCCTTTTCATACAAAACAGATATGACAATGCAAACAATAGTTTTCTTAACAGAACATATTACTCTACTGGAAATGAAATTGTATCAAATTCTTATTTTCCCCACTGTGCATACTTTTAGTTTTGTGGGAATAATTGTTCCCATTAGTCACTGTTGATTTGGCAAGTTTTATCGTAGGTACAATTCAACTGAGACAGAATCTAAAAATAATCCAGAAAATCACACAGCTGTTAGTTTTTTTTAAGAAGCACTCATATTCTGTACTCATTACCTGCATTAACTGCACCTCTTTGAACTCATATAAAACACCTGTATAAAAGACACCTGTCCACACAATCAATCACACTCCAACCTCTCCACCATGCTTAAGACAAAATAGTTGACAAATAGACGAAATTGTAGACCAGCACAAGGCTGGGATGGGCTACAGAACAATGGGCAAGCAGCTCAATGAGAAGGCAACAACTGTTGGCACACTGCTCATGCCAGCAAATCTGAAGTTCACCAATGAGGCATGGGAGAAGGTCACATGTGGTAGATGAGAACAAAATAGAGCTTTTGGTATGAACTACAGTGTTTGGAGAAAGATGAAGGATGAGGTACAACCTCAAGAAGCTTACGGGTGAAAACATCATACTTTGGGGGTGCTTTTCTGCAAAGGGGACAGGACGACTGCACTGTATTGAAGGGAGGACAGTTGCGGTCATGTATCGCGAGATTCTGGTCAATATTTACGTCATTTAGCCGACGCCCTTATCCTGAGCAACTTACAATTCAAACAGTCTTACAATCCAAGCAATGTTGGGTTAAGGGCCTTGCTCAGGGACCCAATGGTGTCAGCTTGGCAGAGGTGGGATTTGAACCCTGGACCATCAGGCACAATGTCCAGTACCTTAACTGCTAGGCTACCACAGTCAAAAACTTCCTTCCCTCAATAAGGGCATTTAAGTTGGGTCATGGCTGGGTCTTCAGCATGTCAATAACACACAGACTAAGGAGATGCTCCGTAAGAAGCATTTCAAGGACATGGAGTCAGTCTCCAGTGTCTCAGTGATTCCATCACTCACAGTTGAAGTGTACATAAGATAAAAATTACAGATCTCTCCATTCTTTGTAGGTGGGAAAACTTGCAAAATCAGTGTAACAAATACTTATTTTCCCTACTATATTCTACATATTTAAATATACAGAAGTGATGCCATTACAGTCACCACTTTAATCACCTGGTGGTATGTCTTTGCTTATTTTTTCTAATCTAGTTTATTTTTCTGGGTCTCCCACTGATGACAGAATAGAAGGACAAAGATGGTTAAAGATTGTTACATCGAAAACAACCTAATTTTCACTTATGGCTATGCCAGTAGATCAATGTACAAAACCTGGCAAAAATTATGGAATCACCAGATTGCTGATTGCTGTTGCCAGATCAGCTTTGCAGGTTGGAGCCTTGTCATAGACCATTTTCTTTAACTTCCACCACAGATTTTCAATTGGATTGAGATCCGGACTGTTTGCAGGCCATGACATTGACCTTATATGTCTTTCTTCAAGGAATGTTTTCACAGTTTTTGCTTTATGGCAAGATGCAATTATAATCTTGAAAAATGATTTCATCATCCCCAAACATCCTTTTGATAGATGGGATAAGAAATGTGTCCAAAATGTCAATGTAAACCTGTGCAATTACTGAAGATGTAATGACAGCCATCTCTCCAATGCCTTTACCTGACATGCAGCCCCATATCATCAATGACTGAGGAAACTTCAGACAGTCGTCTGCATAAATCTCCTTGGAACGGCACCAAACAAAAGTTCCAGCATCATCACCTGGCCCAATGCAGATTTGAGATTCATCACTGAATATGACTTTCATCCAGTCATCCACCGGCCACGATTGCCTGTCCTTAGCCCATTGTAACTTTGTTTTTTCTGTTTAGGTGTTATTAATAAATTTCTTTTAGCTTTTCTGTATGTAAATCCCATTTCCTTTAGGTTTTTTCGTTGACATCGACTTCAGTTTCCTTCCATTTGTTCCCCATTTGTTTTGTTGTACATTTTCTGTTTGTCTGTCTTGACACTTTGATGTCTTCCTTGGTCTACCATTATGCTTACCTTTAACCACTTTCCCATGTTGGTTGTACTTGGTTCAGGTTTTAGACACAGCTGACTATAAACAACCAACATCTTGTGCAACATGATGATGCTGCTTGATGATTTACCCTCTTTAAGGAGTTTGTTAATCCTCTCATTTGACATTTACATTCCATTTACATTTCAATTACATTACATTTGTTTACAATTATTTATGTCAGTCCACTTGTTGCAACAGCTCTCCAAGGTGTGATCACCCCTTTTAACCTGCATACTAATAAGCAGATTTAATCTGATGCAGGTGTTAGTGTTTGTAATGAAATTACAAATTGCAGGGTGATTCCATATTTTTTTCCTCAGAATTGAATGATTCCATAATTTACTCCCTGTGCTTGTTCTAAAAATCTAACTGTTACTGGCTGCTACAATTATTTTTAATGATTTCTTTTAGTGTTTTTTTAAGCCAGAAAGTTGCCATTTGAAATACCTTTAGTTTTTTGTCAGGTCTGTGATCTGCTTTTTTTTTAAGCCAAAATTAAACAACTGAAGGAACATCCTCAGAGACTGGTGATTCCATAATTTTTGCCAGGGGTTGTATTTGTGTTGTTGATCTGTAATGGTTTTTGTCATTATTTACCCTGGAAACTTTGTAAATATATTAAAACAATAAATGCATTCATTAATTACTAAAGATATTTTTTTAAATGTCCACAAAAATCATTGAGAATCCACAATAGATGACTTAGAAGATTGAAGGATCTGGGGATATAAATGTGCTCAGATTCCTTTTATGTTTATTCACAAATTTCAGGTAACTAAACACAAAAACATTCTATTATAACTATTTTGAATCAAACTACCTGTACATGTATTGAATTGTGAAAATTAGTAATATAAAAAAACAGTTAAACAGTCAATAGTCTAGTACCCTAACCACTGTCTCATCACAATTCGCACTACAATATTTGTGCATGGAGTCAGTATCAAATAAAGATGTGAAAGAAGTTAGCACTCACAGTGGGAGATTTGTTGATGGTAATGGTGAAGTCGTCAACCTTCCCCTTGCGGCTCTGCAATGCCATGCCCTCCTGCTCTGCCCTTTTCTTATCCTCCTCCACTTCCTGAAGGGCAGGTTACAGTTCAGAGTCAAGTTATTACAGAACTGGCTCAACAAAGCTTTCTTTCAATAATGCCATGTTTTTTCATGTAGAAACCTGTTTTCAGAACTACACTGTCCAAAGTAGAAAATGAAACCTAGTCTGATTGATCATTACGCTAGTATCTGTAGATACACAGGCCTGAGCATCTGTGTAACAAATGTTTATCTCCCTGCCGTCATGTTTAACATTGGAACAAAGTCAGGACTTTAGACACACCTATATTATATCTGTACCAAATACTTATTTTCCCCACTATATTCTACATAGTTAAATATCTAGAAGTGGTGCCATTACAATCACCACTTTAATCACCTGGTGGTATGTCTTTGCTTATTTTTTCTAATCTAGTTTAACTTTATGGGTCTCCTACTGATGACAGAATAGAAAGAGAAAGATGGTTAAAGATGATTACACCGAAAACAACCTAATTTCCACTTCCGGTTATGTCAGTAGATCAATGTACAAAACCTGGCAAAAATTCAGCTTACAAAATAACTACTGAATGTGTCATAGTTTTGAGATGTGAGTGAGGGTGTGAATGTGAGTAACAGGACAGTGTTGACCGACTGAGGAAAATGATAAAATCTGTGAGTGGTAGCAGTGCAACCCCCCATTGAGCACCTATAACTACAACAAAATGTTTCTGGTAACTGTTAACAAGCCCTGCACACAGGCATTGGATTAATTTTAGGCCACACCACTTTCAACTCTGGGATGCTGGTGGGTTCAGCAAAACCCAGGCCTAAATTAGGATACTACCGACACCATGTTTCACACATGGGATAAGGTTCAAAGCGCCCCAAAACAAAAAGGATGCACCCATCCAGCATACAGACTTCTGGATTGTTCATGTTCCATGCATAGGACGGCATTTGCTGCTTTGTAGAGAAGTGGCTTGCCCACACAGACCTGATTGTTATCCCACTGACTGAAAACACCAGACTTGACTTAATTCAACTTCAACTTCATTGCTCATCCTGGAAGTTCACATACTTTTTCCCCTAGCATTAAGTAATGTAATCTTTTCCTCAAAAAATGCATGACCAAGCATAATATTTTTTGTTTCATTTACCTACTGTGAAAATCTGATGATGTTTTAGATCCATAGAAATTTTTAAAAATCTAGCGGGTTCACAAACTTTCAAGCACCACCATATGTCCTCACCCGATAATGAGACATTGATGAATCAAAAGCTAGTTTACATACAGCACACCAGACATCTCAATCTGAATCTCCATCACCCCTATAATCTGATATGTCTATTATATCAGACATGTAAAAATAAAACTCTCTAACCGTATCATTTGGTAATATTATAAAGCAAATCTTCCATTTCCATCTTTCCATTCAATCTCAAACCAAAATAAACCACACATTAAAAAATGTTAGTACATCATAAAAAAAGGTTGCTATACTTACCTGATATCGTTTCATTAGGGCCTCATTCTTCTTTCTTAGTGCCTCAATTTTTTTATCAAGCTCTGCATCCTTCTGTTCCTTCAGCAGCATCACATCAGTAGGGCTCTGAGAGAAAGAACATATAACATATAACCATTTTATAAACTCTCTTGCAGCACTTTTTTTCCTATTCGGGTATATTTTTACATAAATACTTGCACTACAACATAGCACATTTAGGGGATCATCTGGTCCCAAATAAATAGTGTATGCCTTTTCAGGTATTTAAGAAACTAATCACCACATAAAAGACTAAAACAGATGCAAGTCATATTGTGTTGATTCACAGCATGACTACGCTTTAATGAAGGTCTAATTAACAGCTCTTTGATATGAGATTTCGCAGGGTAAATAAGACAACATTAAATAGTGGGTTTGAAGGGTTTCAAATCTGATAAATTATTAAAAGTTTTAAGAGAATAAAAAATCTCCAATCAGGACAGCATTTGACTTTGACAAGTCACAAACTAACAAAAAATAAAAATAAAATAAATCGAGAATTATGCATCTGAACATGTAGACCTGCTTCTGTTCTTACACAAGAACTTAAACATTAGCATCACTAACTGAGCTCTGTAGCGTCTATTTTGAGTTTAATATCCTTGAAGTATCCGCTTTCGCTTTCTTTGCGCCATCAAATAGTTTAGCCTAAACATTTTTTATGCAGGGAGCTATGTATAAATGTATAAATGTTCTACATTAGGACATTGTCAGAATAGAACTTTTATTTCACAAAGCGATTGAGCTACGTTACGTTAACTAAACTGAGGTAATTTAAGTTGACACTCTACGTAAATTAACCAGTTAGCAGTCTCACTCTAAGCCTTATTATTAAAACTCATAATCGTTAAAACTAGCTAATATGAGAAAAACACAGCTTCCCTGAGTTTATCACCGACCGGTGGCGTTCTTTCGCTGATGTAGCGAGCTCTGTAGCATGAGCTGGTGGGCAGGGATTAACTCCAGCAACCAATGATTGCCTTGACATACTGTTCATCTGCTTAATTCAATGCTCAACTTGCTTCAATAAAGTTCAATGTGTCACTGCTACAAACTAAAAAGCATTGTTCTACTTGTATCTATACTTTTGTTTCAAAAAGATTCTGAAGTCAGTGGCAAAAGTATTGGGACACCTCCACATTATACCATCGGAAGCGCTTATATGATCCCATTCGAAATTAATAGTCATTACTATGGAGTTGGTCTTCCCTGAGCAGCTAGACCAGCTTTCACAATCACAAACTCCGTTCTAGCTCGTACCAAATGTGTTTTATGGGGTTGATATCAAGGCTCTGTGCAGACCAGTCAAGTTCTTCCACACCAAACTCACTAAAACATACCATTATGGAACCTGCACTGGTACACAGTCATGCTGGAACAGTAAAGGGCCTTCCCCAAAGTGTTCCCACAAAGTTCGATGCATACAATTGTCTAAAAAGTTTTCAGGGAAATCTCTGAAAAACAACATCATAGTATTATCCCTTCGCCACCAAAGAACAATGTTTCCACTGCTCCAGAGTCCAGTGGTAGTGTGCTTGGTAAAGTAAGGCTTGTACGCAGCTGCTCAGGTGCATAGGTTTGAAGCTGATGTTAATGCCAGAGGGGGTTGTGTGCCTTTGCACATGAGGTTGCTGTGTTGCTTCCACTTTTCAATAATCACCCACAGCTGAAAAGTGGAATTTGGAATATGTAGAAGGGGAGAAATTAAAATCTGGCTTGTTGCAACACTGGCATCCTATTAAAGTCCCTGCTTAAATTCAGGGGGCTTTTACTGTCCAATTCTTTCACAAATGTTTGTAAAGGCAGACAGCATGGCTCAGGTGCTTGATTTTATATAATTGTCACAACAGGACTGAATAATTTGACTTCAACGTCTCCCCGAGCTGAATGTAAGAGGTGCAAAATACTTTTGTCCACACAGTATATTTTATGTTTGCTGCATATACAACATATGCCTGGTTATACCTTTTATCTTAAGGAAAATGGTTGCATTTAAAAACAACAGTAAAACGTACATTAATTAGCTCATATTAAAAATGTTTAGTAGGGCATGCAAGTTGATGAGTGGGCCACTGAAACGGGAAGTGATCCCATAAAGCCTGGTTGATACATAATGTTTTAGAAAACCATCCCATAAAAACTATCAGGTCCAATTATTTATGCATCAAATTATATATTCTTTAGAAATGCTATGGGATATAGCACGGATACGAACGATGGGATACGAACAAACCACTAAAATTATTCAGAAGTCATTTCATATAAATCAGGATAAAGTCCAAAGCCTTCCATGTGCTTTCTGATGAACAGATTTAAACATCATTAAACATTAATAAGAACTTCTAGTGGACAGTCAGTGAAGCAGATCCACCTCCTTTATTTAGTCATGGATCAAACAACCATCACATTTAGTACCCACATTACTCAAATTATGCATTTTTACACCCATCCCCTGCTATTACAATAATGCAATAAACATTCTGCAGTCTGCCCTTTTGTACCACATCCTTCATTCTAGGGTTTGTGTCGCATCTAAGTCGCATACACAAGAACACAAGACCATTCTGTCAAAACCGTGTCAGAGAGTGAGCGTTTTCACCCCGCTGAATCCTGCACCACTGCAGATAGGCAATCCATCACCTAGATAATTTTCAAAACTGCAACATGATTTCTTCTTGTGCTGGCAGGATAAAATTGACTTCCTCCATAACTAACCGCTAGCCATCCTGTGGTACACCAGCGTTCAGCCTTTCTCCATGATAGGTGCCAGACCTCACCCACTTTACACGATGGGTAATTCCCACACAAGTTCCACCACCATACCATGGATTGTGTTTGTTTATTTGCATTGGTCACCATGTAGGAGTCCAGGTTTAAGAACAATACTGAGCAAGGTGATAAATGAAAGCTTTTGTTTTTTGCCTTGGCTTTGAAAATTGACTTTACATGAACCTTTTCACTACTTGTAGACAGATCGTACTGAAGGAAATATGAATACAAAATCAAATTAGCCGAATGCATTAGGCCTGTGGTTTGATAATATACTGACATGTCAATTTTAATAGCAGGATTTTCCACAATATAGTGAGTTAGAAAACAGATGTAACTACACTGTTCATTTATGCACCATTTAACTTCCATTAGATCAATGGGCATTTACTACAACAGCTGAGGTAAAAAAATATTATAACAGAAAATAACAATGTCTAACACGGGCTGAGACTGCAAACACCACTGCCTGACGTATGTTAAATGGTTGTTCATGTAGTACTATGCCATCAGGTATTGCAGCTCTCAACTGCACTGTTTCGCTCCTTCAGCCCTCCTCCGCCTGAAATGTTTTTTCATCCAATAAATTATGGTTCTGTACAAAGGCTTGGCAGGACAGCCACCAATGGATTGTGTTGCTCCAAAAAGTGCTGCAGGTCACCTCAACAGTCATTCAACACTGTGAATCCATGTGCAGAGGTTTAACTACATAAACTGGTTTGCATTTACAGTGGAGTTGTGTTTCATCTGGCTGATCTTTTTGATGTCTATGCATTTACGGTTTCCATTAAAAGTACAACCCTAATTCCAATGAAGTTGAGACGTTGTGTAAAACAAATAAAAATAGAAAACGATTATTTGCAAATCCTTTTTAACCCATATTCAATTGAATACACAACAATGACAAGATATTTAAAGTTCAAGATAAACTACATTGAATTTGATGCCTGCAACGCATTTCAAAAAAGTTGGGACAGGGGCAACAAAAATCGGCTGAAATCTCTGCTGAAAACCAACACTGAATGCCCATGACCTTCAATCCCTTAGGCAGCACTGCATTAAAAACCGATAGCATTATGTAACGGATATTACCACATGGACTCAGGAACACTTCAGAAAACCATTGTCGGCTTACAGAGCTGCCGCTCCTTCTACAAATGCAAGTTAAAACTCAACCATGCAAAGCGAAATATATCAACAACAACACCTGCTTCTCGGGGCCTGAGCTCATCTGAGATGGATTGATGCAAAGTGGAAAAGTGTCCTGTGGTCTGAGGAGTCTGACTTATAATTAGAAATTGTTAACTGGACATCATGGACATTGTGTCTTCCGGACCAAAGAGGAAGGGTGCAAATTTTAAAAGCCAGCATTTCTGATTCTACCATCCAAAAAAAAGTCTTTTTCAGGGACGTCCCTGCTTATTTCAGCAAAACAATACCAAGCCTTAATCTGCATGTGTTACAATAGCAAAAGAGAGCTGGTAGTGGCACATACCTTTATCTTCATAATCAAGATTCACAGCTGATTGACTCAGAGCTGAGATTTCTTCCTTTGAGTATTTTCTAAATTATCTTTCTGAAAAGTGGTGATAGAGATAATTTAGTCTTATTAACACTGCACTGTCTGACTCATAAGGCAATTAAGTTACCAAAATAAAATCATGTTACATTCATTTGTGAGGGGATGTCGTGAGATAGCTTTTAAATGAGTCATTACTCCACTAGAAACAGTTTCTCTTCATGATAAAAGACCTATCACGGCTGTAAATAATGTCACTCACTACTAATAATTCTTTAATGTTATCATTTTAAATAAAAACACAATTAGCATAACACTGCCAACCTCAATGCCAGTTTCAGTTTAACAAAGGATTTTTTTAATTACATATTGACTTTCTAATGGTGTATTTCTGACAGAACAGACTCATAGATGTCCTGGATAATTGTGCACCAAGGTGCTACAGTGTGTATTAAGTGTGTGAACTACATGCACTATGTATACACTAAATGCCAGATCCCTTCAGGGAGCATCAGTTATGGCTCTCAGTGATGGATGACTAATGCTGCTCGACAAGTTCACTAAAGGTTACATGTCTGGCATGCCTGAGGAATGAGGAGCTCACTACACAATTTGATTTGACTCCTGCATAGTCATGAATTTAGCGTGCACAGCAAATGGCAAACACACAGAGGTTCAAGCACAACAATGCACCTCTAATACAGGACGTATGATGAAGAGCCCTGCAGCCACTGCGTTGAAGCCTTAAAGAGAAAAGCCTGAAGCAGATGGATGATAAATTGATAAATGATGATAAATTCAGATTCAGGACCACTACAGAGAGTAATATGGCTTCAGAAAGGCAAACAAAAACATTTTGACTTGCGCAGTTCAAGAAACAGATCTCATTGGCTGCAGAATCACACAATATTGTTTTATAATTCATTAATCTACTATTAATCCCAGTTCCTACTCAGAAAAGCTGGGACAGTATGAAAAATGGGAATTTTGAAAAAGTGCAGTGTTCCTTACATTTACTTTGACTCATATTTAATTGCAGACAGAATGAACCAAATATATTTCATGTTTTGTTGGATCAACTTCATCATATTTGTTAATCAACATTCATTCCTGCATTTCAGGCCTGGACACGGCATCCATCTTTCGAAATTCTCTGGACTCAAGAGGCATGTGGGATGGAGCATCACAAAGAGGAAATATGTACTGTGGTCAGCACAATCAATATCCCAGTTCTCTTTTGGAAAAAATAGACACAATGTGCTCTGGACCAAAGACATAAAGGGCCATCTAAACTATTATCAGCAACAACTCCAAAAAACAGGTTCTTTCGTGGTATGGGAATCTCAGTGCCCCTGGTATTATCAGTTCCGTCATGGCAGCAATAATGCAGAAAAGAAAACTGAGATTTTAGAGCAACATTCTCTTCAAAACTACATATTTTCCAGGGACATCCGTGCATTTACTAACAAAACAACGCTCCTCAAAGTTTTTTTGGATGCTGCCTTTTACCAAGTCACCTGTCTAAAAATCATACATTTAGTTTTTATGTCATGATTAGCTATAAAAAAAAGACCTTCAAAAGTATCAACCTAATGAATATGTAAAATTAGACAAAACTAACTAAGGCAAAAAAAACTCAAGCAAAAGCTTTAAATGGAGGGTAAATAGGTGAAACCCAAATATTCAAAACGCAATGATGTTTGCGTTTGTACCACTCAGTGGTAATAGCCAAAACATTAGCCTGGTAGACAGTGGCAGAGTTTTATATCAAATATATAAATAATGTCATAGATTTTTATTTGTGTACAAGGAGACTAAGTGAGTGAAAAATTCTCTAGCTTTTCCTTCCCAACAGTTCAAGCAAGCTGCAACAAGCAGTGACGAGCACCAGGTGGCACAGGCCTCAGTAGGGCATGTTCTTAGTTCTTGCTGATTCTCTGTCCAATAATTTGCTGATATGACCATTAAAATCCTAAGCTTCTAAGCTTATTAATAGGTTTGTTCCAGTTTTGTCTTCGTGTTTGTGCGCACTCAAAATACATATACATTGCCTTAAATCTAACTTATGAATAAGATAGATAATAGAGATATTAATAGGCAAAGTATGCCAAGGAAACCCAAACACAATTACACTCCCTCTAGTGCCTATTAAAACATGACAGGTTTGGTCCATGGACTAATGGTGCTGCACTATTCTGACCCTACCATCAATAGGTGTATAGCTTAGCAGAACTCAACATTAATCAGAACATAATATATGTTTTCCAGTCTTTAACTGTTACGCTTTGGTAAACCAGTGACCACTGCTCTCTTAGCTGATTGACACAAGTGAAACCAGAGACGGAAGTTTTGGCAATTCTGCCTATAGTTTTGATGTGTTGTGCATGTTTTTCTGCTCACCAGAACTGTACATAGTCACTGTCCGAGTTAGCATGGCCTTTCTGTCAAATCAAACTAGCCTGGTCATTCTCTGCTGGGACATCTCTTCAGTAACGTGTTTCTGACTACAGAACTGCTGCTCACTGGATGTGTTTTTTCTTGATTGCAACATTCTAGGTAAACTAGTGACTGTTGTGTGTGAACACCTGAGGAGATCGACAGTTAAGCGAAAACCTAGACCAGCGTGTCCTGCACTGACTAATGAGTTATTTGATGTGAATACTAGCTAAGGGCTCGAAAGAATTCTACAACTATATATAGTTGTTGAAATATATTGCCAAATATTGTTTATTTTAGGGCCATATCGCTCACCCCTCATGTAAGTATTTGGTCATCAACAAACAAGCAAGATTTCTGGCTCTCACTGAGCTGTAACTTCTTCTTTAAGAAGCTCTTCTGTCCTCCACTTGTTACATGTATTAATGGCACCTGTTTGACCTTATTTTCTGTATAAAAGACACCTATCTACAGCCTCAAACAGTCAGACTACAAACTCAACCATGACCAAAACCAAAGAGCTATCGAAGGACACCAGGAAGAAAATTGTAGACCTGCACTAGGCTGGGAAGAATGAATCTACAATAGTCAAGCAGGTTAGTGTGAATAAATAAACTATAGGAGCAACTGTAAGAAAATGGAAGACATTCAATACAACTGATCTGGAGCCCTATGGAAGATCTTATCTTGTGGGATCAAAATGATCATGAGAACGGTGAGCAAAAATTCCAGAACTACACGGAGGGACCTGTTGAACGACCTGTAGAGAGCTGGAACCAAAGTAACAAAAGCTACCATCAGTAGCACACCTCGCCAAGAGGAACTCAAGTCCAGCAGTGCCAGGTGTATCCCCCTGCTTAAGACATGATCAGTCCGGTCTGAAGTTTTCCAGAGAGCATATGGATGATCCAGAAGAGGATTGGGGGAATAACATAGAACTTTTTGGTAAAAATGGTAAGAATTGCTACATCCCAGGTACACCATACCTACTGTGAAGTATGGGGGTGGAAATATCATGCTTTGGGGCTGTATAATCCATGTTAAGAATGAACAGGGCCATGTATCGTAAGATTTTAAGCGAAAACCTCCTTCCATCAGTGAAAGCATTGAAGATGGAATGTGGCTGGGTCTTCCAGCATGACAATGATACCAAACATACTGCAAATCCTTTTAAAATCCTCCAATGTGATTGTCTGGACTTTTTCTCATTTTGTCTCTCATAGTACAGAACTCTCTCATATTCCTAAGTATGAGAACTTGCACAGTCAGTGGCTGACTAAATACTTTTTGGCCCCACTGTATATATGCACTTCAAAGACTGGGCAACATTAGACAGTAAGCAATTTTTTGTTTCCTGTAGCTGCCACGTTGGATGAGGTAAACATTAACACTGAGCAATTTTGACAATAGTCACATCATTTTACACAAACAATTGTCAGAGTATACTGGAAAAGTCCAAGACCAACATGGTGTTGGGCACCCTAAACTCACTGATGCATGAGGACAATGAAGAGCATCCTGTCTGGGCTGTACCAAAGGTAAAAATGATCCTGATCTGAACCAGAAGAGCTACTGGAGTACAAATTCTGAATGCTTTTAATAGTTACAGAAAGAATGTTTCACCACCCACAACGCACTGCACACCACTGAGTATGGGGCTGCATAGTCATAGACCAGTGAGTGTGTCCAGTTTATTTTACATCAAGTATATGGCCAGGTATGTTTGTTACATTTAATAGTCACACAAGTGCACACATTGGGGAAAAAGACAAGCCGGCAAGGTTCAAACCCTGGCTCTGGAGAATCATGTAGATGGGAATTTGACACATGCCACCTGCCTAAACTTTGTAGACCAGCTGTTCATGTTTTTGCCGAACAATGAAATGTTGATGCTCACTATAACTTTCCTTAAATCAGAGACAAACGATGGTTGCAAATCATGCCATCTGAGAGAGGGTAGACAGCAAATATGACAATATGTCCTTTGCAGTTCTGCAATTTAGAAATCAAGAGGAAGAGATGCAAGTTGGAAAGCTATAAAAGGCTTTTGTAGCAGTCACAGGACAATACAAGAGAATCCCTGACAAGCTCATGTGACATTCCACCCAATAAAGAATAATGAGTCACCTTCTCTCACTAGCCAGCAGACACAACTCTGGGCAATCAACTACCTTTGGGTAATCTGGGAAGAAAAAGTTGCAAGTCAGAGATAAACCTTTGCCATTACTTATCTAGATTCTAAATTGTTTCATAAAACTTAGGAATGTCATTTACTAAGGCCAGATTTGCTTCTCACCCAAAATCAATACCCAAATTCTTATGTAATATCATATACATGCACAACATTACCTGGACCAGAAAGTAATTTCTCAGCAGAAAAAATGTCACCTAACAATTGATTTACTCCTGACTGATATCTCCTGAAAGTCATGAGAAGTAAGGCTTCAAGTACGGCCCGAAGTTCTTGCAACTGGAGCACTGGTTGTCAGGATACGCAAACACAGCAACCCAATGCACATAACAGTAGGAGAGAATGTCTGTCTCACAGTGCCAAATTAAGTCACCGTCTTGCAAAAGGAAACAGAGCACATAATAATCTCAGCATATGCTCCCCACCCCCGGCTCGGACTCAAAATACCCACACATATTTGATCAGACTATCAGCTGACAGCAGCTTCCGTGCCTAAAAACAGAGGCCTCACTCGAAGCAACCATCTTTAGCCAGACAGAAGGGATAAAATAGGCACAGGAAAAGGAAAATGAGAGTGAAACAAGACAAACCCTCCGATGACAGCTAATGCTAAGCAAACACTGACTGACAGATAGAGAGAAGGGCATAAGTGAGCACAGTGCCAGTGAGAGACAAACAGAGAGAAAGAGAGAGTTGAAACCACTCACAGCTCTATCCATGTCAGTGGTGAAAGCTGGATTCCTTCCAGGCACAAGGCAACAGAAGAGGCAACGAGAAGTGCAACGAGTGTGTAAGCATGCCTCGATTACATAGGATAAACACAGCAAAAATCGGCAGGAAAGGCAGAGAGCGCCCCTTCTTGCAAAATTTTACAGCAGCGGCCCACTTACTCAACACACACACACACTTTCCGTCTCCTGCACTCTGTCTGCCACTCCTCCCTCTACCTCACCCCCACCCCAGTCTTTCTCTCTGCTCTCTCGCTTTCTCTCTTTCTCTCTCAGTTGGTCCATGTTACAATAACCTATCATCCACCCTGTCTCTGCTTCCATTGTACCAGACTCTGAAAAGAGACAAAGAGGCCCATCACTCTTTACTGGTCTGACAGTCTAAATCATGCAAGTCCTACCAATTACATGGAGGAAGGTATACTTGTATAGCAAATACAACTAAAATGTCGGAAATCGTTAGACTAAGTCTGTTATGCAATATTGAGATAGATAATGACTGCACAATATTACCAGATATCAGGTATCATTTTTGACCCAATTTCCACCTTCTAGCTCCCAAATTACTCAACAGGACAGACCTATTATTATGAGAATTATTTCTGCTAAAAGGCTTGCCTCTGGCCTAGCGAATTGCCATTGCATCAGCAATGCACTAAGCCAACATACAAAGATTCAAATGTCTCAATATTTGAGTAAATGACAATAATGAACAAGACAACTAAGACCTAAATCATCTTGAAAGGTACCGAAAAGGTTAGCCAAAAAGATTGCAAGACATTACGATAGTGTGTTCCTGCAAATATGGTGTTAACTTTTTCATTATAATTTAGACTATTTGCTTATTTATGCAATAGAATTATTATGTGGGATAATTTTGTTAATGCAATAACACACAACCTCGAATGTTCTATTGCTCTTAAACAAATATTTTACAAATATTAACAAAATAAAGAACATAATACATTTTTAAAAGCCCTGAATTTCAGAGTGATGATACTTGATACTAGCATTTTAGATGCTGAATATACATTCCGCCAAAACGTAGATCCACAACAAATGAGTTGTTGCTATTGTTCCCTGCCCTGCAATACAGGATATACAGCAAATGCCATATGGCCAATATTACACTTCCAAGTAACAGTAGTTTAAAATGCTTAAAAGGGTAAATACGTGGAGATAAAAGGAAACATATGATTGAAAATAAAATAAATTAAGAATTAGGGTGTGAATATGCACCACACTGCAAAAATAGGGCAATGCACAATGTCCATCATTGTGTATGACTGCATTGTCTGTTTAAATGTATTAAGCTGTACTTTCCTAAAGTTTTTCATTAATGCAATTCCATTTTTGAACACCAGACACCAGTCATACAGACACTTCTTTGTGTTTGAATAATTATAAAAAAAAAAACATTTTTATACAATGAAAGTACCCATTATTTTGAATTGGTATTCTACAGAAATAAAAAAAGAATATTTTTTCCTGGTCATTTAATGTATGCTAAAGCTACAGTGAGGTTACAGTGATGCATTATCTGCTCCAGAATAGTGCAAAACTACACAAAACAGAATAAGACAGCCACACAAACAGATTAGGTCAGTGAAACACACAGACTTTTGATTAGTATTTCAGTGACAAAATAAAAATAAATGAATTACACAGGTATTGATGTATTGATTTGATATAATCTTTACTGTTTTCAGCCTAATGTTTCTAGTAATTAATTTTAATTGCAAGGGACTAAAGAATTATTTAAAACTCCTGCAAGAAAATATCCATTGTTTACATTAAAAATATCTTTTGTCAAACGTAAAATCAATAATCGTGAGAAAATCTAATCGTGAACTCCGTATCATGAATCAATTTGAATTATGAGGAGAGTAATTCGTTACACCCCTATTAAGACTTCAGTTCATTATTAGGGTTATTGTATTATCTGTGTATGGCAGGGAAATAAATACCATTTTTGGTGTCATCACAAATATTATCACTATGAGAACTCTTCTGAGCTAATCAGATCGTACGGTTGGAACAACTCTTGATAATGTTTAGTAAACATAATCAACAAGTCTATTGCACAATCTAATGTCTAATGTTGCACAGCACGTGTCAGAAAATATTGCCTTTTAGAAGTTAGGGGGTTTTATGGCCCATTTCATTCTCTCTTCTCCATGTTTTCGCTAATGGTGGAATTTTCACTCCATTTTGGACATTTTTTTTAATCCCAATCTACAGGCCTCAGGTATTTTCTTTCTACTCTAGTAGGTATGTGTGTTTCTTCTGAGGTCCTGATCTCCATCTTGCACTTCACAACCATCTCTATTTGGCAGACGCTTTTTTTTTACTGTGGCATGATCACGCTGAATTAACTTGGATATTTTCAATGATTTTGGTGTTTTCAGATACCGAATTCACTACCTTCTTCTTTTCCTCTTCTGTAAGAGCTCTTCATGCTATTCTCATGCTTTACTTAATAACTGTGACCTCCAGCAAATACTGTGCGCAAACAAAAAAAATAGCTGTAGTATTAAACGCTAATTGGGAACCAATTAGGAATGGATCTGCAGCATCTGTACTAATTAATAAAATTAGACATTGACACGCAGACAAAAAAAAGGATGCATAATAATTCTGAATATGCTGTCTTGTATTGTAATCTCTTCTATGCTAGATTCAGTGCTAAATATAAATTGTCTTTATAAAAATATTCCTTCATGTAACTTAACTATTTATCTACACTGCTCACATAAATTAGGGGATATTTCTTTATATTTAATTCAAATTTTTGTGAGCAGTGTATTTAATGTGCAAATGATCATGAATATACATAATTGTACAAGATGTCATCTGGTGACTTCAGGTTTTGTGAGCATGCTCTTTACAAACAGAATGATTAATTGCTCGGCCAATTAATCCGGACAATTAATGCAATTAATTATATCAGTGTATAATAATAGTGTAGAAAATGCAGAGAAATGTTGTTTCTGTTCTTAACTGGGACCTGGCCCCTTATCTGGACCAGGCCATCACTGAGCTTCTGGATAGTCTGAAGTGCAACCTGATGGCGTTGGCTAGACCCGAAACATAATGTGCCATAATTTGCAACTAGATTTAGGTCAGGTGAGCCTAACGGTATCAATTCTTTTATTTTCCAAGAACTGCCTGCATACTCTTGGCACATGAGGCCGGGTATTGTTGTGCATCAGGAGGAGACCACCGCACCACTGTAGGTCTGACAACTGGTGCAAGCATTTCATACTGATACCTAACAACAGACAGGGTGTCGTTGTCTAGCCTGTAGATGTCTATGCCTCCCCAGACCACCAAATCAGTCATACTGAATTATGTTGCAGACAGCATAATAGCATCTCAAGACCCTGTCACATGTTCTCAAGTGAAATAGGCTTCCATATGTAACAGCATATGGTGCCAGTGGCAGATCTGCCAATTATGGTGTTATATGGCAAATGCCAATTGAACTCTACAGGGCTGGGCCGAGTTTATTTTACAATCACTCTTTTAATCTCAGCTATGCGGCCATAATTGCTACATTTATATTAAGAGAGAGCAGAGAAACTTAAATTTGGTAAGGATGTTGCTAGCAGAAAAAGTGATGACTAACACAACAAAAGATGGTCTGTGGCGGCTTAGAGGATGTTGACTAAAAGTGATGTACACGTACGATCTGGGAGCATTACCTCCTCTAACTTAATCTGCAGGTAATACACTTAACGATGTCTACATTTACAGAAAATGATGACTATATTCTTAGAATATATGCTTAAAGATATTTCAATGATATAGATTATTTTTTCTACATTTTCAGCTGTTAGTGGATGTCACAAAATCACTAGATAAGTTTTATACTGAGGTTGATGGTTATTGTTTATTATTATAATAAGCTTCATAAACTACTTTAGTAGGATGTTTCGGATGTAAAGCTTATATGTTAGACCTATATGTTAAGACGGTATTGTAGCGAGAAGTGTTCAATTAAGTGTGATTTATAGTTTTGTTTATTTAATTTATTAAACAATGATATAACTACTCACCTCTAAAGTGACATTTTCGTTGACGCACAGCTTTTGAAAACAATCATCTATGTTATAGTTATAGTCCGCATCTCCATATACATAGTTATAGGCCCAAAGATCGTCCATCGCCCCTGCAAACACATGAATAGTACTTACATGCTTATCTTACTTTACTTATACTGATTGTGAATCAGATTATTCAGCCGCACCGGCCGAACATTGCTGAAATGAAAAAAAAAAACGTTTGATTTGGTACTACAGCAAGGCTAGATCTACCTGATATAAAGCACGCCGTCATCAGCTACACAGTTCAAGCTGTGGCCAGTACGGTAAACATAATGTAGTACGAATTAGTACAAAATTTAAGTTTAATTGAACACTTTTAGAATAAAATTATTAAAAGAATATTTTATCAGTAAAATTAACTGTGATACAAGCTTTACCCGAAAGGAAAGAATAGTAGAATTATTTGTTAATTCCTCAAAATACTCCGGTGTACTTATTTTGTCATACTATCAAGTACGGAAGTATGCAGATAGTTCCTAAGGTTGCTGCATGCCAACCGCACTCACATGCTAAAGAGTATGTTAGAAAAGTAACGAGCCCATTGCTGGTGTATTAATCTAACATGCTATTTAGTAAGGTAATATACAAACATAAAATCAGGTTCTCGTCCCAAACTGTGCAAACGTCACTCGCACAAATACTACGGTAAGACAACAAGTATACAACTAATAGGATTTAAAATATAATTTAGTACGGTAGTACTGATCCTGGACGGTCTACCATAATAAAGTGTATGACCGTATACTAATGAACGGCTCCAGTGGTAGTGTACTAATCTGGAGAACTGTTTATTACGGCAGTAAACGGTGTGAAACGTGGTCATTAATATTATTCACCACTAGATGGCGTAATTGAGCTAGGTTTAGTAACGTAAAGTGGAAATATTATTTCCCATACTTTTTTGTTTACTAATTTTAGCATAATTCATTATTTCATTGATTTTCATACCTGTTTACAGTTACGTTTACTGAAGCTAGTCAAGTCAAATGTATTTATGTAACGGTGCATTGTCTCAAAGCAGCTTTACAATGTTATATTATCTTAAAAGGTTAATCCCAAATTGAGCAAGCATAGGGGGACAGTGGAAAGGAAAAGCTCCCTGAAAGTAAAACGAAGAAACCTTGGGAGGACCAAGACTTAAAAAAGGACCCATCCTCCATGGGTGGCCTAGATGTTAAATAAGTAAATACTTAATTGTACTATTACTTTAATATACTTTTAAGTCAATAATACAATTTAAATCAATAATAATATTTATTACTTATTACTTATTTATTTATTTATTTATTATTAACAATAAGGCCTAATTGAAAGCGTAAGGTGCAGAACAGAAACTTCCAAACAGGGATGCAGTGATTCATTTTAATGGTACTTTCATTTTAAAAACAGCAAATCAAGTCAAGCTTTCATTCGTTCAATGCACTTGCAGACACTTCATATAATACATATTTGACTATAAAATATAAAGTTGTTAAAATCCTATAGTTGTGTACTTTTTTTGTACGTTCAGCGATATTTTTGCTACTTTTTCTGACTTAAACATTTTAATGCGTAAATTATTCTTGATTGAAGATTGAAAAACCTAAATTTGTATAAGGACATGAGTGGAAAATGTTTATTTTAAGAATTTGTCTTATTTCAATTTATTTTATATGTAAGTATGGTGGTGGTGGCTCATTAAGTTTTTTTTCCTGAACTATCAAGATCATCACTGAAATTATGTTATGTCATACAGTACGGCTGGAATTTTCGTGATGAGGTCATTTTCATCGCATTAATTGCACTTACACAGTGATCTGATCACTTCACAATCTAGAGTCAATACAAATTTCCACAAAACTGATGCAGGTTCAACCAAAATGTGTGCCATTCTCAAAACTTTTGGCAACGACTGTATGCTTAGGAGCGTGGTTCTAAGGGGACGGTGGTAGCCTGGTGGTTAAGGTGCTGGACTTGAACTTGAAGGCTATAAGATGCAACATATTTGGGGTTAGACTGTTCCACTGAAGGACTAGCCTCAGCTCTGAGGGAGCTCAGCAATGTCTTTCTGACTCAGCAGAGACAAGGGTGCACCGTCTGAGCCAGCAGAGTGTGGTGTGGAAACTCAGTTTTCCAGACCCTTTGTGCTGATCCTAATCTTCTGCATCTGATGGGGATGATCTATAAAGACTGACAGCAATGTAAATGCTTTGGCAATGCTGTCCCGAACACAGTCATGCTAATAAAGCCACTTTTTGATTTGATTTGACAGACAACACCATTGTGCACTGGAGCTCAGTTGGTATGTTAGGGCACTGTTTCAAGAAAAAAAGAGAAATCTCTGAAAATGCAAACTGAAAAGAGATATAAGAGATAGCTGATAATATGTGAGAAGCACTGAAGAGAGAGTACTGTAAAGTGAACAGAGGTCTGATCAAACACAGTGAAGATTGTGCCATCCTTGCATGCATCAGACATAACCAGACATGCTTTAGCACTTTTTCACATTGTCAACAACATTTACTGCAGGGTGTTACCAACACACACTGTGGCTATGGTATTTAGGATGGCATGATGCAAGTGCCTACATGCTTCAGTTTGTGATAGAGAAGGCAAATTCACAAAGCAGACTTGTTTTTTTATTCATGAGCTCTGACTTTTCTGTGGTGCAGACCCCTATGTCAAAAATCTAGAACAGGACATAACCCTATACGGACAGCTAGCATCACAGACCCACCCACACACACACACACAGGATTACATTTTCTTTTAAGAAAAATACAGTGGAAAAGTGGCCAGCATGCAGCATGACAATAACAATAAGCATGCACGTTTCTGAAGAAGAAGAAGTTTTCTGTAATATCAAAGTCATAATCCTGACTTTAACCCAATAGATATGTTGTGAATGGAAGCTATTTGTGTGCAAAAGTTATTTCTGCTCAAGGAGTATTCACACCACATACTGAAACCACTGGTTCACTTACTTACTTACTTACTTACTTCACTTACTTACAGATATGTAGTTGTGCATTATTTTCTTCAGTAAATATATGGCCAAAATATTGTTTTTGTCTCATTTGTTTATCTATATTAATATTGCAAGGCATCTTCTAAATATAAATGTAGTGTGATTTTCTTGGTGAAGCTGAAAAGGTTATTTTCATTATATTTGTATGTGCTCATTTATATTAGACCCTAAAGTCATCTAAAGATGGCAGCATTGCTGTCAAGCTTAAAATAAGAAAATGAGGAAACGTTAAAATAAGGAAAAGTTACATAACAAGAAGGTAAAAAAAAGACTGGGTTTTTTTTGGTTGTTGTTCAACAACAATAAAAATGGTGTAATTTGATACTCAGGTAATCGAGTGCAGCCAACACCCACAATTCATATCCTACTTCTATTACATTCAAACTACAATGTTACAGTGCCAGATATGTTGGAGTGACAGCACAAATATTCTGAAATTCAGTATTTATGCTCCAGTCCCACCCAGTTCACATTTAGAGTAAAATTTGGACTGATAGTAGTAATCTGTCACCTAAGCAAGACTGTTCAGAATGCATTCAAACTCAAATGGATGGTTAAATCTTCAGGAGAGTTTCCCTGGGTGGAATCTTTGTTTAGCTTTCTCATTTTTTACTACTGTATTCAAAAAGTTTCCTTAATTACTCACCGATGGTTATTATGACATATAATACATCAAAATTGTGATTGTACAGTTTAGCATATTGCAGAGAAATTTGTAATTATGCAGTGTTACTGTAGGGTGGTTATGGCATTTGTTTAACTTAAATGATTATTAAACTTTTATTTGAGTTTGGCCCCTATCCTGCAGTTGATCTGTTTGGATTGTTAGATCTGTTAACATCAGCTGCAAGTTGCTCTAAGGAATATTCTGAATAATTCAATCTAACTGTAAAGTACATTTTTGGGGGACTGCATTGTCTAAACATTTCATTATTTTTGCATGTTCGATGCATGCACTGTCCTATACTTCTATTTTAAAAAACACTGAAGAATAGCTCACAACTGGCACAGCAACCTGCTCAACCACTAATTTCAAAGTGGTCCCACCCTCTCCACATGGTATTTAGAGTATAATTAGGACTGAACATAATCTTTCGCTTAAGATAGACTTTTCAGTCTTAATACAAGCTCATCTGGTAGTTGCACTTTTAAAAGAGATACCAAAGTTGGAACTTTTGCATATTTTTTTCATTCAGCATTGTGACATGTTATGAATCTAAAGTGTTTACCCAGTAGCTGCTGTATTTGTGTACCTTCAGAGGTGCTTTGTACATTTTGTTTGGTCTTTTTAGTAAACATGTTTCACCCTTGACTGTTGTTGTAGAGTTCAGCATATTGCAGTGCAAACTGTACCTATGAGGTATCAATATAAGGTGATAATCATGCTTAATTAACTTAAATTATTATTCAGTTGTGTATTATAAGGGAAGAGAAGGGCAGAAACACCCTTGAAACCCAGACAGGTACCTGCTTGTCAAGAATGAGGCAAAACAGACATGAATGTATAATTACTGTCCCTGTCTCCAGTTGTCAACTACCCAGAGCGATTATTTTAGGCGTTCCTGACAAACAGCCCAACGGAAATTTTTTACATTCTGCTTCATTTTCTCTGTCCCATAAAACTGGCTTACAGACAGTTTTGTCACCTCAGTCATCCATTGGATAGGGTCCATCAATCATTAAAAAAGACATGAAAAAATCTTATTTATATATAATGCTTTGTGGTAAATTAGACCATTCTAGTCCTGTTCATGTCCAACAACAATAGAACAGTTAGATCTGAACTGTTTTCTCTTGTAATAGTTTAGACAGTTCCTCTTGATCTAGTGTAAACAAAAGTCATAGGTTCCTATCTACAGCTAAGTAACTCCCATTCCTTTCTTTGGGTTGTGACATATACAGTTATTTTTACATTAGAAATTTAGCAGACATTCTCATGCAGAGTCAAATACAAAATGTGTAAAATGTTGAATATGTATGAGTGCAAGTATTTGAATAAATGGTAACTGACAAAAGTCTTCACAAGATACTTATTAATCCCATAAGGAGATTAAGGCAAATTCAAGTCTTCAGTATGACACACACACATACACACAGCATCCACTTTATTAGGTACATATATTCAACTGCTTACTAACACAAATATGTAGTCAGCCAATCAAACGACAGCACCTAAATTAATGCAGGCATGTAGACATGGTCAAGGCAACCTGCTGAAGTTCTAAGCGAGCATCAGAATGAGGAAAAAGGTGATACAAATGACGTTGAAAGTTTCATGAGTTTTGGTGCTAGATGGGCTGGTCTGAGTATTTCAGAAACTATAGATCTGCTGGGATTTTCACGAACATCCATCAATTTACAGAAAATTATTTTTAAAAAAGAGAAAATATCTATTGAGCAGCAGTTCTATGGTTGAGAATGCATTATTGATGACAGAGGTGAATTGCCAGACTGGTTTGAATTGATAGAAAGGCAGCAGTATCTTAAATAGCCACTCATTACAATCAGGGCCTAACCTAAAAAAACGTATTAAAGTATATAGTTGTATGTTTCATTTGCAAGTTTACTTAAAGATATTAACAACAATCTGTTTGATTTGTTTGAGACAGCTCTGTCATCTTTTCACATCGTGGGTACATCTTGTTGGACTTTTTCAATAACATCATTCAGTTAAAAAGTTAGTATTTTCATGTTTTTATTTCACTGGAATTAAAGAAATAATAAATACGGAAATTACCATATTTTGGGTTTCAAAACAAGGGACACAAAAAGAGGAGGGTGGGAAATCAGGGATAATTGTAGTGGTGTAGTGTTTCATGAAGTGTGAACTTTAATACATAAACATATAACATTTTATCTCTATGTCCTCAAATCAGTGTTAAATCATTAGTGTTTGTAGTCCAATTCCATGTATTTCTTATGGCTGGTAAAGTTAAATAGTTTGTCTTTGATTCTTTATCCAATTCCTGAATTTGGAGCCTTGGTGGTTTGAACCAAAGTGCAGTGGAAGACACAAGAGACCAAGACCGGTGATAATACAACAGTGAGTTTATTTACAAAGGATTTTAAAAGTATGTAGGTGCTCTGTGCATAATCCCCATCCCACACATCAAGGGCGAGGCATGCTGTAGCTGTCCGAGTCGATGTATTAGCACATGGACGTCCTCCTGATTGCGCTGGCTGGTAATCCAGGGTAACATCTCAAAATGGCATGGCACCAGACAACACAGACAGTACGAAACAAAACTGCAATCAGCCGCGCTTCAAACTGCTCCTGAAATAGAGCACGCTGATTGCTTCTGTTGGTTGTCAGGTGTGTTGACGTAATGAGCTGCTGCGATCCATTGGTGGGTCTAGGCATGTCTCCTGCAGGATCCCACTAAGGCAACATTCACCAGGGCACATGGAGCAACAACAAAATGAGCACACACATAATAAGCAATAAGGGCTGAATTAAGCCCTTCACCGGCCACACCCCAAACACTTTGTTACTAGGATGAGTAGTCCAATTTAATATGTCTTTTAGCTAAAGGAGGGATTTAGGAAACATACTAAATACTAAAACTCAAGGTGAATTAGTATTAGGGCGTGTCTGTTTGGTTAAATTGTACTGTCAACAAGAAGCTGCACACACCTCGACTCATTAGTAACTGGTATGACTAGCTATTGATGTGTGTTGTATGTAGAGCAGGCCTCTAACTGTTAAAGTGGTGTAAACAAAAGCAAGCACACCTAGATTTTGGAACATTCGTCCATTCTTCTTTGCTCATGCTTATCCTTCCATTGTCCTTTACATTAATTCATTAGCTCACATTTATTTTAATTGCCAAAAGTGGATGATTCATTCATTCATTTTCTTATTGACAGGGTGCCAGTCCATCAGGGGCATTTGCATTCACACACTTATATACATAGGCACACAACAAAAGCACCTTTAGAAACACCAGTTAACCTAACTAGATTGTGGGAGGAAACTTAAGTTTTCTTTGTTCATATCTATGGTAAATTCTTGATCTTTTTAGTCCAATTCGATTTGATTTTTATGGCTGGTCAAATCCAACCAGAACACCACAGATGTTACAAATTTGACAATTGCCTGAAAGATAAATAGACCAGTTATAATTAATTCTGTGCATTTACTGTATATGCATTGTCTTGACAAATACATTCAGGTAACGGATTAGCCCAAATGTACATGATAAGATTAGTACATACAATATTAGCACATATAATACTATCAGCACTTATTATACCTTGACTAACACCCTGACTTTACTGGAATGGATTGCTTTTGAGTGCCTGCTCCTTTAAATGATGATAAATCACCGCTCACATCACTTCCTCTGTGATTCATGGCATAATGATCTGAGCCTGAAATCATTCCCTTAATTCTTAAATAATATCATAATTAATTTGTTGTATTAATGTAGTTTAAATAACTGTTGGTTTATTTAATTTTACACTGTACACCTTGTTACACACTGTTTTTCCTTTCCACTGTCGCCATAGGCCTTTTTTTAGATAATATACTGTTGTAAAGCTGCTTTGAGACAATGCTCCATTGTAAAAAGCGCTGTATAAATAAATTTTGATTGATTGATTGACCCTGAATGTGGCAAGATTCAAATTTAAGGTTGACTCCTATTATGGAATTTACTCTTTTTAGGACTAACTGATACACTTTCAATTCTTTATAGATGTTAATTAGAAAATATGTTTAAAATGTAGTCAATTTAAAAGTACTGATACATAACTATAACTAATGACACTACTTAACTAATAATAATGATTAACTACTAATAATAATGGCAATTATCATGTTATCTTAGCTCAGACTTGTTTAGCACATATCTACAAACTTTTTCTAAGTGTAGCTGTGATGTTCAAACTTTATCCACTCACACTGTCATCTGAGATTGGTGCTGATTTTCCATGTGTGCTATTCTGTGCAGGTACCTTTCATAGCTTCTACCTCCAACATAATTATATAGTAACTAATACAGATGTACAATCGTTGACACAAATAAGACACAAATAGGAGTTGTTGGAATCAAATGAAACTTTGTATGTGTGAAATTAATGATATATGTAGAGCAATCAGATTCCCTATGGTATTCTTTGGCATGGCCTCCATACTTGAAGCCGACCATTGTCGTATCCCAAACGGAACCTGGATTTGTTGCTAAAGACCGTATAGTTCCAGTCCATAGAAGTCCAGGTTTCTCGTTCATGACATGACTGCAAATGATGCTGCTGTTGGCTAGCTGTCATTTTTATTTAGCACCAGGAAAAATACTTTAATATGTATATGGAAATACTCTTGTTGCAATACTCTTTGTTCTAAAGTCATGGGCAGAGTTATTCAGATGGGGGTGATGTATCTCTAATGAAAGCCAAATCATAACAGATTGGTAAATCCCATGTTTTTGGACCCTTCTGATTTCCCAGTTTATGGGTTTATAAGTACTGTGTACCCAAATGTATGTGCACTAGCCTTGAAAAACCTATGTATTCTATATCTAAAGAAAAAAGAAAGACAAGCATCAAGACTACTTTCTGTAATGGGATTTCTGCCCTGGGTAATTAATAGGAGTGGCAGTTATGCATAGTACATTCACTTCACTCGCTAGGATTACTACCAAGTTATACTAAGAATTTAGAAGAATCTATGAAGGCACAGGGTGGGCATAGATGTTCACTGGTGCCCTGTCCAGGGTGTACCTGTGCCTGCGCCCAATGGATTCTGGTCTCGGATCCAGACTGACCCTGAGCAGTGGTAAAACAGGATGATTTGCTTATTTAATTTATGCTACTTTTGTGATTTTATCGTGAGAATAAACAATAAACACAGGGAAAATATTGCTTAATTATGCACACATAAATCTGTAATTAACCAGGTATACAAAATAGCAGAATCAAACAGCATGCTCAAGTGTGTAATTTAGCTAGTGATGGCTAGGTTAATCTGAACTTAATCTGTTATAAAGCACCTTAATGCTGTAAGATTAGTTTTAACAAGGTCAAGGTGCATTACTGTTAGATACATTCAGAATGTACAAAGTAATACAAAAGTTGGTCTTGGTTTGTAGAGGTTTAATAGTTGTCATTTTATAAGAGAAATTGAGAATAATATAAATTTTATGTCCTAGGGTGCTGTAGTTGCAGCAATTAGTATCAAAAATGAAAATGACGAAAGTGTATTTACAGATGGTTTACAGGTTGTATGAAACTTCTCTAAAGTCCGCATGTTAAAGATTTCCTAAGAATGATTAATATCTCGATCAGCAGTGTTCAGTGACTAAATCTAAAGCTCAGTAAAGGTATTTTTTCCTTCAATTCCTTGGGTCAGTGCCTTCCACAATTACTCAGACCCAAACTCAAAGAAAGGCATCACAGTAACTGACTGGCATATTACTGCAATGAAACATAGCTGCAGTAGGTTTGTACATTCATTTCTACAAATCACTTTATGGCTACATGCCCTTGGTCACAAATGGAGTGATCAGATTAAAATTGCCTTTAACTAAAAGAGGGATGTCTATGATGCTGGGCATTAGGAGACATACTAAAACATCAGTACTCAGGGTGAATAAGTATAAGGGTGTGTCTGTTTGGTTGCATTTCACTGTCAACAAGAGACTCATTAGTAACTGGTATGACTAGATGTCGATGTGTGTTGTACATAGTGCAAGGCTCAAATTACTGCAAAAGAGATGTAAACAACAGCAATCAACCACCCTAAATACTGAATTAGACCTGATCTAGGTTTAAATTAACTATCTAATTTATTATAATAGCATAACAACCTTATCAAAGCTTAACATGGAAGTGTGGGACAATTTGTGTTTCTCTAGTTTTACAATCAGAAAGAGGTCATATTTGCTGTTTTCATTAAAAGAACAAATATAAGGTTCTAAGATAATATTTCCTGTACAAGTAAACACATTGCACAACACTACACAACATTGCATACATCTGGTGCAGCTTCACCTCTGGACTCAAATTTATGAGCTCACACATGCTCATACATCCCGACTATGCCTCCCTGCTCCAGTGATCTCCTTTGCCAGGCTACTTCATGTAAACTGCTGCCTTCTCACCAGTCATTTACTTATTGGCCTTACTTATTGGTCTTGTTGGTCCACATTTATCAGAGTTCCACACAGCTTTCACTGGAATCCAAAGCCTCCAAACTCACCTGTTGGTGCAACTGTGCCATTGACCATGCCCTGCATTTGTGAAAATACTCACTTATGGTTAATGTTTGTTTATTTGGTGTTTGGTATTTGGTTTATCGGTACACTTGGCTACGTTCATGGCAGGAACAATGGTGAAGCAGCGTTTCAGTTTTATGGAGCTAAAGTCTTGAATAGTCCCCCTGAAGCTATTAGACTGGCCTCTACTATAACAATGTTTAAGTACATGTTAAAAACTGTTCTCTTTAGCTGTGCATATGACAGCTGATTTTTTTTATTTACCATTTTTACCTGCATCCTGCTTTTTATTATTTTAAACTATTTCCTTCAGTTAATGTTTTTGATGGTGTTTTAATTGTGCTTTTAACTTTGCTTACATTTTATTTTATTTTTTTCATTTAATTTTATTATTATCTTTTTTATTCTGTAAAGCACTTTGAATTGCCTTGTGTATGAATGGTGCTATACAAATAAACTTTCCTTGCCTATTTATGTTTCATCAGTACAAGTTCAAAATAAAACATGGTCACAGGCAATTTATCTCCAGTTCACTGTACTTACTGGACTGTGGGAGTAAACCAGAGTAAACCAACACAAACAGGAAGAGGACATTCAGACTCAACACAAACAGTATCCAGGACCTTCTTAGTGTGAGACGAGGCTGCTCCCCACCACCCACTCATGCTGGCAGATGACAAACAAGGCTATGGACGAGTAAAATGCATTCACAGGGTTTAATTCTGCCTTTAACCTTTCCTGTTTGCAGTTGGCCTTTTCTTTGTTTCCACCCGCTTTTGGGGCGGAACTGCATCACTCTACCTGCTTGTTTTCTATAATCGCCCATAATTCTTAATAATACAATTTTTAAGTATCTCAAAATAAAATAACTGCAACAGTACAATATAAAGTTCTCTAATAATAATTCCCTGTGTCTAAGGTAAATACAATCACATAAGAGATGTCCTTAATGTTTGTGTAGTTAAATAAATTGGTGTAGTAAACAAGTAATTAGGTAAGTAAAAAATTAGACTTGTACTTATGTCTCCTTTCTCTCTCTCTTTTTTACTAGAGCAAAAAGACTCCAGAAATCTCACATATCGCCACTGAGTTTTAGCAGGGACCTTAATCAAGCGTTACATTGTGCTCAGTCAGCATCACCATTATCATATTCTGCTGCTGGTGAGAAAAAAGAAATAAAATGAACTCTCAAAATGAACTCCAACATTTCTCATCCAATTCATAATTTAATTTCCCTAGTTTAATGTAACGTCATCTTGTAATGACTATAACTTGTCCATTATATTTTATGGATCAAATCAGGGGGCAGCTCAGTGGGAAGCACTGTTACCTCACATCGAGCAGGTCATGGGTTTGCTTTGAGTACTTTCGTTTATTCCCACAGTCCAAAGATTTAATTTAGCTTAATTGGTTACTCTAAATAACATGCTAGTGTGTGATCCTGCCTATGTGCCTTGTACCGTTGTCTAGGTACCGGCTCTCCCATGACCCTATTCAGGGTTAAGGTAAAATGTATGAATGGGTCAACTTAACTTGCAACCACACCAAATCCTATGGCTCAAAGTTAAGTACAAGTTACTGGAATCAGTAGTTTTTGGACAGATTTTGGACTGTGCTTACAACCAAGATAAACTTGGTTATTAATTCAAGTTTGTATTAGTCAGTTGTATTAAGGTCTCCTTTTAGTGTAATTCAATTACTTCTAAGGAGAAACATTACTACTTAACAAGAAGCATTTGTGGCAAAGTTAAATAAAAAGCCATTAAACCCTCATAATCACAAGAACACGAAAGAACAAACACTGCGCACTACTATTTTACTGTGGTGCATCTTACAATTTAGGGAACGAGACTCCGGATGGTGCAGTCTAAAGCATCGAATCAACAATTAAGTTAAACACACAAAACATTTAATGCCTTGTGTACGTACTGTGTGCAATGATATAAAAGTCAAGTAAACGTAAGGAGCACTGCATTCTTATATTTGCATTTTTGAGATCTTGTTTTTCTAATTTAGGCTTGTATATATCATATACATAATCAAGACATGACTACGTCCTTTAATGTTCAGTCCCATCCCCATTAGATTTACTCACCTGCAGCACTAAGGCTGTCTTTCGGTCATATCTCTACTTGCTCAACAAGTTACCTGCCTACACCTGTTTTTCTACTTTTGGGAGTGGCCGTAACATAAATTGGCACAGATCTTAGGAGTTCCTCAAAGGCTGACTTGTCATCACAGCAGGTAAGACTAACTCTATTACTAAGAGAGTGTTGATAATTGATTATGATTGTTATATACGTACAAATATTGGAATTGTATTTTACATTATACTGTTTTCATGTGTTAATGGTCTCCTTAATACAGTTTTAGATCTGTTAGTGCCAAGAGGTATCAATTCACAATGGGTGACAATCCAGGTAAATGTCTAAAATTTGTTTTTACATGCATTAACCGTATTATGTAATTTTTATTAACTCATAAATTAATGATCGTTGTCATTTTTCTTTTGCATGAACAGATCATCCCCAGGTGATTTTTTTTATTTTCACTCTCATAATGTAATGATATGTAAAATGATGTTTTAAAAAAAAAAGTAGTTTCATACTATTCTAGCAAAGAATTGTAAAGTTTTTGTGTATTCCTAAAACAGGGACAGAATGAAAAGGGATGCCCAGGTGACAAGGGCAAAGGAAAAGGCCAGGAGCATGGCCAGGGAAAAGGCCATGGGCACGGTCATGGAAAAGGCCAGGAGCATGGCCAGGGAAAAGGCCAGGAGCATGGCCAGGGAAAAGGCCATGGGCACGGCCATGGAAAAGGCCAGGAGCATGGCCAGGGAAAAGGAAAATGATAAATGTTAAGCAGATGAACAAAAAGATTTCAGAGATGCTGTACTTTCTTTTGCTTGCAGATTACTTATGAAATTGAAATATTATTAAAATTATTTCTTAAACCCACATGTATTTGTCTTTATTTTAGTCAAATCTTGGATTTATCTCTTTTTGGGACTTAAGAGAGAGAATAAATATTTCTTGTTAAAATGATCACAGAAACGGAAATGTTGGTGGTGGATGTGTTAAAGTGAGGATTTCAAAGAATAAGAGAGAACTGTTAAAAAAGAGAGCTTATAAACCAAAATTTAAATGATATGTTCTTAAAATATGACAATTCAGGAGCAATTCCAAAATGGTATTTCAGGGACAAAGATGGGCAGATGATCTCCAGTTTTTTTTAACTAATGTTTGAGAAAATTACTGAAATGATTTAAAACAATGTTCCTCAAAGAAAGCTGGAAAGGATTTGTATACATTTCGCTCAGTGCATATAGGGCTGGACGGTATATCGATATATTAAAATATATTGATATATTAACAGAGCGGTATATGGAGTGAGGCTATATCATTTATATCGATATTTGATTGCTCAAGTCCAAATCTTGCACAGTCTTATTCTGTTTTCTCATTCCGAGTCTGTGTTTGGCTCGGCTTGTCTGTTTTGCTGGGCTCACAGCCCCGCCCCCTACCCGCATTCTTTCTCTCTCACACAAACACACAATGGAGGCGAATAACAAAGCATGAAGAGGAGTTAGTCTGTAAAAAGAAGAACAGACGTTTGGTTATATAGAAATGGGTCAGATTTTACAGATCAGATGAGGAACAAAAATCTATTATCTATTAATTTCCTTTGAATAATATTAAGAGATAAGTCTGTGGTAAAACATAAAACTGAATTTTCTGTTTATATAATGTTCATAAAATATTCTTTTCACATTCGTTTTCACAACGTATGTAATAGCGTATCGTATATTGCCATTCAGCTAAAATATATCTGGATGAGGAACAGAAAAGTATCTACAGGGAATGCCGAAAGGAGTATCTACAGGGAATGCCAACTCATTTCACCACTTATAACAGGAGCACAAACTTCTATATGAAGATGCTGTTAAAAGTCCAAGGTGCTGCTTAGGGCTGTGCCATATCATATAGTTTGCGATACCAGTATAACATTCTTTATGATATAAAACATCCATATTGTGATATTCCAATATCTTTACGTGATGACGTAATGCATTTACACTAAGTATGGTATACTTCCATTACGTGACTCTTAGGTAGAGCAACAGACATGGAGGAAAGTGGTTCTGCGGTGGATTAGTTTATCCCAAAAAAAGAGAGCGACTTTGGTAGTGTGGATATCTGAACAAAAGAGGTCTGTAATTACAGAAGGGGGAGACACATCTAATCAGTTTCACCACCTCGAGCAGAAGCACGCAGCTGAGTATGAAAAAAGTCAAAAAATGCAGCGGAGTGAGGAATTTTGAAGTATAAAATAGATTTTGTTGCAATTGTATGTTGCTGAAATATATCGCCAAATATATCCTTACTGCAAAAGTCCCCTAAAATATTGTGGTGTTATTTTAGGGTCATATCGCTGACCCCTAGTGCTGTTACTACTACTGTTCTGAAGTATTCATGTATCAGTACCCAAAACCAGTTCAAACATCATCGAGAGCTTTATTTGCTAACGCTGTGTCTTACAGAAAAGAAGCATGAAGTGGCATGGTATTACTGAGGCTGTAGTTTATTACATAGCTAAATGTATGCTCCCCATCAACATTAGAGCAAGAGGGCTTCAAAGGGCTGATTAAAACTCTTGACACAAGATACCAATTGCCCAGTCGCAATTTCTTTGCACGAGAAACAGCGCCTAACGTACATTCAAGTCAGGTCTGTAAGTTAATGAAGTAATTTGTCATGTACTTCAGTCCTTATTTTGATAAATATAAATGTTTTTTGTCTGACATCTTGTTTAGCTTTAGTTTATAACTGAATATTTTTCACACATTTTTAGAACATGTATCATGGGAAAATGTTAAGACACCCAATGAAAACCTTTGTCTTATTTGATATTCATTTAATTTTAATATGAATAATATTAATAGATAAGTTTGAGGTAAAACATCAAACTGAATGTTCTGTTTATATAATGTACATAGCATTCTTTTCACATTAGTTTTCACAATGCATCCAATATCGTATCGTACACTGCCATTCAGCTAAAATATATCGGGGTATGAGTTTTTGTACATATCACCCAGCCCTAGGTGTATAATATCATTACCAATTTAAGGAATCCAGAGGAATTTCCGTGCATATGTGCATAGGTACCGGGTCACAGTGCTCCGAAACAGCTGAAATTGGATGACACAGGAGAAACGGCTTACTTTTACGGGATTCTTCTCGGCAATCTTTATTAACATGTCTTTTATTGTACTGTGTACATAGTCGATTAAAATGTTCACTCAGTATCATCGCACTGTATGTGCATTGTCTCTCCAGACTTAGAACATAACATCAATCACAGAATAATCATTTTCTATCATAATTTCCTTCATGTACCTTTTTCCTGTTACAGAAAGCACTCTGTTCAATAATGTACTTAGAATGCACTTTTAAATGAATACTGTGAAGTATTTCCTGGACTTGGTTACACAGCAGCATGTAAATAGTTTAACTTAAACTAAAAGTTTAACTTGATCTATTACACTTAAATTTTGTTTGTTTTTTTACATTAGCTTTTGAACATGACTTCTTCAGTATTCAGGCTGTTTATTTCTTTTTACTGTTTTTTACAGTAATTTCTAAAACAGAACCATCTTTACTGCAATTGTATACTGTAATTGTAAATATGTAATTAGTAACACACAACATGTGATTCTTTTGGCGCACTTAGTCCCATAAACATGAACACAGAGAATTAAGTTCTCTACAACTCATGAACACATCTGTTTAAAAATCAAAAAAGATTTCTAGATGCTTAACATTAAGTTTTAATTTAGTTTTCACATTTTCACATATCACATACCTGAAATTGGAGAACCAACAAGGATGGCACAGGAGAAATGGCTTACTTTTACTGGATTCTTCTCAGCTATGAGAAAAGGTTAATTAGGCATAAACAAACCAGAATCTCGTAGTGTCCCCTATTGGAAAGGAATGGTGTGACAGCACAATTAAACTTCAGTTTCTCCATTGTAAACACTCTCCTTCCCTCAGAACATAATATAACATGTAACTTAATGTAAACAATCATGCTAATTTACAACAAAGAATCAAATTATATACACAAACGTGAACACACATTGGTAGGCTTCACACATAAAGGCCAAGGGCACAATTCTAAACTACAAATCCGGGATCTCTGACAGATCCAGACAGCACTGCATCAAAAACCGACCAAATCAACAATAGCTGATATAAAAACATCGGCAATGAATTACTTGTGTCATGCACTACAATACCAAATAACATTCACAAATGTCACTTAAAACTTTACTGTGCGAAAAAGAAGCCTCAATTTAACAATGTCCAGAAGCGGCATTGACCTCTCTGGGCTCTGAGGCATCTAGCAGGGCGCATCACACTGTGGAAATGTCTGTTATGGTCAGACGAATCACTATTAGAGATAATAAATAAGAAATGGTAAGAAATACAGGCTGTGTGCTCTAGACCTGTTGAAAGATTTAATATTAAATATAAAACTTAAACATGCATTTAAACTACAGATCAGAAAAAGTTAGGACTGAAATATGCAAGTCCCATTCATTTGTTCTTTGAGGTACATTTTTGTAAACATTTCAATAATTTTCTGTTGACAAATTGGAGATCCAATTGGGCAGACCCTTTGCTCCTCAAAAACTCAATTAGGCTTTCTTATATGCTTATTTTCTACCAAATCATGATTATAATCACTTGTTGACGTCACCTGTTTGAAATATTATCAAGATGATAAGATGCAAGATGCTGTGAGCAGAACTTATTGAGGGGCATTTACCAAACTTTGAGAAAGACCAAAAATGCACGTGGCTTAACTTACTATCAGTTAAAAGTGTAATACTATTATGTTTCTATATGGGACTGTCATGTATTAGTACTTGTAAACTAAATGACTGACTGTACTATGGTTGCCTTTCCTCGTGCTTTATATGTATTTCTGGCTACAGGAAGACACATGGCTGGGTTTTAACATTTCTTACTGCTAATGTCTTTGTTTTTTTATTGAATACGTCGTTTAGGGTTGGCACAGCGGTGCAGTGTTAGCATGGTCGCATCACAGCTGTTCTGCTTTTCTAAAGCATATGTTGCACTGATTTATGTTCTCCTTTAATAGGTACATATTTGTTGAGACATTTGTTGAGAAAGCATTTTACCTAAACAATAGATTTCCCAATCAAGGATGCACTTACTAATGACTTCGAAGCTGTTACTGGCCACATTAATTTTCTGTTTTCTGAGTTTGATGTGAGCATGCAACCTGATGTCATGTTACAGATTCAGTTTTCATGAGCAAGAAATGTACAGACACGCTTACCTTCAGGACATCATTAGAAGAGGTTTAGAACTCACACACTAATGATCAACTGTAAACAGTAACTGTTAAACTGGATATTGAGGTGTGGTGAAATAGCGGTGTAAACAAAATCATACAATCACTCCTAACACCTTAAGTAAACCTGATCAAACCAGGATTTAAAAACACAACATAAGTTTTATCAATTACTTAAATTTACTTTCTTACATTTTATAATAAATAGGTAACAACCTTAGTAAAGCTTAACCAGAAAGCAAAAACAATGTTTGTACCAAGGCAGTTCCTATAGTTTCATCAATTAAAACTAGAGAACACATTGCTCAGTATAAATTTAGATGCCGATACAAGCTGTACACTACTGGGCAAAAAATGTGCCAAACTTAAAACATACAAAAATTTAAGCTGTTTCCCTGACAGCAAAACACTGGTTAGAAAATTTGCAATGACTAAAGCAAAATGTACCATTGAGATCTGTTCCACCATTTGCTCATCACTGCTTTTTGCTTTACTGAGCTTTTGAAGTATTTAATATTTGCTATAAAACTCACTAACATATTCCTGAATGTACAAAAATGTTTTTGTTGTTGTTGTTTTTGGTGATCTGCCACACCTGATGCAGCCCATTACAAGCCTGAGAACAAGAATGAGGACTGACAAGACAGTAATGTACAAAATGCATTCTACAACCCCTGGCAAAAATTATGGATCACCACTCTTGGAGGAAGATCTTTCAATTGTTTAATTTTGTAGAAAAAGTTAATCATAGAGGCATGCCACAAAACTTTCCTTTTCAAAACCAAAACCAAACCATACAAACCAAATTCAAACCATCTGATA
>JAUZST010009244.1:0-13100 GCA_034779995.1 Parotocinclus haroldoi
ATATATAATTGATATTATTGGGACATTCTACAGAAAGAGCGATTTTGTCACAGCTAGTTCCTGCCCACTGCACTTACCTTAGCACTATTGATGTTCTATCAGCATTATTGATTTTTATCTTTCTGTTTTTATTGCAATTTTAAGTGTTTTTTTTCCCCTGAGAATTAGTAGAGCTTGCTTGTTGCTCATAGCTGTGCTTGCCACATGGCTCCCATTTTGCATGTGCATCATGAGATTGCCAGGAAAGCGTTAGATGGTTCTGTAAAAATTTGAAGGTACAATTTGAACAGTCTTTTTTATAAGGAGCACGCATACTACGGTTTAAAATGCTTTGACTCCAGTTCTGGACTCAACAATAACAAGACATATCATCAGTGTGATGGTGGACAGACTGGCCTTTCCTCCAGTGCAGGCAGGACCATGTGCTAACGTTGTCAAGATGCCAGCTGGAGTGGTCAGTTTCCCTTAAGCCACGAGCAGAAGATCTCAATCTAGGCTGAGAAGACGGAAAAGTTGCAAACACAGGTTTGCAAATGGTGCGGCTATAAATATCAGTTGACTGTAAACAAGTCCATGCTTCTCGAGGCAGAATAGGGAAGCTTTGTTTTTCAGCATGTCAAAGGCATAGGGTTTTGCAAGCGGGCTAGTTTTCCATATATGGCAGTCGTATCAGCTTGGACACAACTTGCAAGCCCGTCGAGCATTAATAAATTCAGGACACAAATGTTGCTTTTGATGCCCAACAATTATGCATCACACTGTTGAAAACGATTACAAGACGCTTTGAATTGACAGCAGCAATATTTGCAGCAGCTCAAGAGCGCTTTGGCTAAGCACCCTGGGAGGGGATCAGTGTTTTGATCTAACTATTTCCTCTTTCCTTCATGCTAATGGAGAATTTCCGGGTGTTAAGAAAGAGCGCCACAAACAAACTGAGACTGGGCAGTGATAAATACACATAAACAGCTCTGTCACGACAACCCCTTCGATTAGAAATGGAGGGAGAAATATGAAAGCAGCACCTAATTGTACCCAATTGTCTCTCTCTCTCGTATGGGAAACAAATGAGCTTATCACCTAATCGCAGGCCACCCTGGATCTTTTTATTCTTCTTTTAAAAATGTTTTAGTATAGATGCTGGGTTTAAATGAAACAATGAGGTCCAAAAACCTGCTTTTTGGCAATCAACCCAACATTCTCATGACTAACCACCGGAAGACATGCAGTAAACAGAATCCTGCTGCAGATGCTGCCGTAACTCACCGAGATGCTCACTGTTTACAAGCCTAACTTCCTTCCTTTGATGGACAGAAGTGCAAGATCGTAAACGTCACTCTTTTTTTAGAAGCTTTTTCAAGGCCAAAGCCTGAGCCTGAGAGCTCTGTTATGGTGGAAGAAAAACAGTTTATAAGGTCTGAGGTGTCCTGTCGTTTTTTTTTCCTAGCGCTTGCTTGGATGCTGTGAAGGCTCCGGAACAGCGATTCCCAGCTTGGCCTGCTTGTCAACAATCATCAGGGGTGTCTGTGATTAATTAGAACAAAACAAAATCCCTCAGGTGTGTCCACGGAGAGCGACTAATGAAAGAGCGTGCTTTGTTTTTATTGTCGACATGTAATAAACCGGTGCCCTGAGTCGCATCGTTGAATCTCATCAATAGGGAAAAGATTCAATTGCCAGTAGAATTGAATGCGGCTGTTACTGTTTACTGCACAAATGCGATCATTATCAATTTAATCCGTGATAATATCCCAGAGCAGAAAAGAAATGTGACAGGATTGGGCTGCATCAAGAGATGATCATGAACGTGAATGGAATTAGAAAGTAGCAGAGATTAAGTTTCAGTCCTTTTTGAACAATTATTTCACAAACTGGGTGTAAAATTCAACTTTGCAGATATCTACTTTTTTATTGCATCTGCTGTTCCAAACGATCCTTTAGGTTTCCAGTGAGCTTGAGTTTTTGTGCTTGGCGGGTGAGTTCAAATTTGCCAGATTTGGCACTTTCGTTTGACAGGTGTCCTTTTTCCAAACTTAATGTGACAACACCATCTGCTTTCCCAACGCAGGCCTGTTCTACACAACTGTTTTGAATTTGACACATTTGGCAAGTTTATAACTGTAAATTGCTTATTTGCAATTTTGTATAGCTCCTATATCAGATGAAAGCCAAAATTAGATCAAGTAAAATGTGTAATCATTGGCAAAGTCGAATAAATTGAGTACAATAATATAATGAACTTCAGGCTATTGCGCTGCCTGCCATACTCACCAATCAAGTGGGCTTTCCTGGCAGAATCTATCCATGTTCGAAGCCTCTGCAGCACATCATAAATACTGCACATCATTTGTGAGGTCGCATTGCTACCCTGCTTGACTGAATTAGACTGAGCTTGAGTTGACCTTCATTGGCAAACTAAACACCGTTTTCTTCTGGTGTCAAAACATGGGGTTCCTGCTGGCACCAGGCACAGAAAAGTGTGTCTCAGTTGGGCGAGAAAAAGGTACTTCCCCACTTCACAATCCCAAAAAAAGCTCCAGTGCCCATCAACACTTTAAACTGTGCCAATCCTGTTCTCTGGACTAGAACGAAAGCTTTGCCACCTTCTCACGCATCAGCTAGTAAGCACTTGCATAAGCTTGCCAACTATACCAGGTATGACCAATGGATCAACTGACAGTTTAAACACCGATATTAACCCATAAAATATTGTTAGAGAAAAGTTCACTAAAGAACACAGTTCATGTTCTGGTGCTGTGACAAGAGGATTATGTTTCTCACGCCTACCCCACCCCATGCTGCTTTCTGATCCATAGTTTCCTTTTCCTCTGACACGTAATAATGTACTGTATTTTTCTGTATTTAATATACACTATTGACTTATGACTAACTTCAATCCAACATTACTCCACTGGCAGGGTTAAAGCTGGAATAGGAACAAAAGATGTTTACAATGGGCTGTACTGATTTTGTGTTTTTATGTCTTTTTAATGTCATTTTAACATAAACAGCACAGCTTCTGGTGATTCATACTGTTGTCAGCAGCTTATTTTACCCCTGCTTATACAGGTCAAGATTGTAGGAGAGAGTCTGGAGTCTAAACCAAAATTCATTGGGCACAGGCAGAGCTACAGCCTGGAAAGTACTTTAGTTCATTCCAGATACTAGTAAATGCACCACTCAACCTTCACTTTGCAACAAAAAAAATAATGAGTATTAATTAAATAAAACTGATTAAAACCCAGGCCCTCAGACAGGCTGTTCACCTTAAGTAAAATGCAAACCTTTGTGTCACTCACGGTTACTATTTGGGTAGAAAAAAAACATTTAAAAAGATGATTTAGTGAATTAAAGATGCTTAGAGTTTTGGCTTGTCTTTTTCATTCTCCATTTGAAAAATGGCAGGATTTGGATAATTGGCACGAGTCATTAAATATATGAAGAACAATACGCCCTGTTGCAAGACATGAAATATACAGCTCACAGAAAATTAGGGGATATTTCATCATAAAATATTTCAAAATGAAATATCCCCTAATATTTGTGATCAGTGTATTAAGTGTAAGAGAAGAGTGATTCAGTGGTTACACAAAGCGCCAGCATTAATACAGTATTAGGGCTCAAGATCTAATGTTTTGCTCGGGCACAGAAACATCTTTGTGCTTGTATCTTATCACACTGAACATCTGTCCATTATCTCCGCTTAATCCACCTTAATCCACACGGGGTCGTGGGCCAGCCGTTGCCCACCCGACAACTTGCGCAAGATCACGAACAACCCTAGACGGGGCGCCAATCCATCGTAGGGCACACGCACGCAGTCTCACACAATAAGGGCCACTTTAAAGACACCAATTAACCTTAGACGGATGTCTTTGGACAGTGGGAGGAAACCGGAGTACCCAGAGTAAACCCACACAGACATGGAGAGGACCCAGGCCGCTCCAGACTGGGATTGAACCCGGCGCCTTCTTGCTGCAAGACCGAGCCAATGTGCTGCCCCACACTGAACATTTGCAGTTCTTTTAGTGGGTTGCAGCAGTAAGTAGACCCAGCCTGTGATAAACATGCACTCATAATGGGGTTGCTATTCATTTTTTTACAAAGGCAATTAAACCTGATATCAGCAGGTATTAAAATGAAATCGACCCTCCTAATACAATTATATGGACTATAATATATTAATTGCAGTAGATGAGAAATCAAGATGGACTAGCTCTCTGGTATGTACACAAAAACTGGCCCATTGCTACTTACTTACACAGCTACCTACATGGCACAGGCAGCTCATTATCTTTTCAAACAGACCCAGTTGTAATTTTTGGTAAGCATTTGTTTGCTTTGATCTTGCCAATGTAGGCAAATAAAAGATTATATTCTCCACAAACTAAAAGGACTGTATGGTCAACATCCTGCATGTCAAACATGTTAATCTATTTTTATTATTTCTATGGGAAAATTCCTACTCTTCCTACATATATAATGCATTTCATTATATAACAACGCAAGATACTTTCTGATTGGTCCTTTGTCTAGCCTCACTATATTCTCTGTTGACCTTCATCCAGAGCAACTAGCCTCTTACTAGTAGAAGTTCAGTCTTTAGACACTTTGAAGATAGCAATTGACATCCACTGGACATTTATTCTACCACCTGGGTGTCAGTATGGAGAAGAGTCTTCATGCTTGTGTTCCTCTAATCTTGGGTGGTGGGTCCCTTTGTGTCAAGCTCGTGTTCAAAGGGTACAAGGTACAGAGCAAGGTTTGATTACAGCCTTTATGTAAGAGGTCACTGGTTTGTTTTTGGCTTTCTACAGAAGCATCAAGGTTTTATGTCTGATCAACTACTGGAATCCAGTGATGGTATTGTGGCAGAAAAAAACTTTGGTAAATTGCATTTGGTCTGATTGTATACATGGCAAGCATTGTAAGCATGCAGTTTCTCAGTTTCTGTGGAGTTTGCTGCTTTGAAGCCACCTGGTTATGATCCTGAAGGTCATTCTATATAAGAAAAGTTAACAACTGATTGTAGACATGTCCTGCACAGTCAAGTATTTATGAAAGGAAAGAGAGGAGTGATACTTGTCAGTAGTTGTTGATGGATGGGAAATGGAGGTAAGAAACCATTACACCATCTAGTGTCATTTTTCCCAATCGCTATTAATTACGGCAGGAGTGACAATAATGGTTTGACTGTAAAGATATCCAATACTTAGTTGTTGTAGGTTTATCCAATTATTCCTGAACTTTACCTCTTTTATTAATACAGTGGGACCACAGTTCTCAACCACCTCGGAAGTTGTCAAATTCATTTCTTGAATAATTTAGTCAAAGAAAGTTAAACAAATTCTCGTCGTTTGCTCGATACTCGTTTGAGCCGGACTGTGTTTCAACTGAAACTCAAATCATGATTCAGTACGCAATGATTCAGATTTACAATAGTAAAAAAATTTACTCTTAGTGCAGATCTTCTCTGTGTCTTTCTGTTTTTTTATTTTTACATATACAGTACTGTGTAGTATACAGTATACATACAATATACATATACTGTACTGTCGAGTCCTAAAAGATTAGTTAAGAGAGGCAAACTGAAAGGAAAACAGGAACTGAATTCTCCAGAACATTTACCTTAGCAGCTCACCATTACAGTAAATGTTTTGCTTTTACTTTTCAGTTTCAAAGCAGTACTCTTTAAATTAATTGAGATTTTTCTACACTTCATTATAAAATAAGCTTTGTGTTAAAGATTTTGATTTTGTTAGGTTAATGTTAACGTGTAAGAGTAAGAGTCTGTAATTTATATGGGAAATATTTGCTTGGTAGTTGTCATTTTCGGGTACTTGACGAGCCTTCTGAAATTACCGAGAGAACAGGGGTACCACTGTACTAAGATCAAACCTAACTGAAATACAAAACATAGAAAGAAATCTGAGGAGCTGACTTGACTTCAAAAAACAGTTGATTCTATGACATCCTGCACTTTTCTTAGAAGGCTTCCCATTAGATTCGGAACTTTCCTGAGAGGATTCACTGTCAAGTTGGGGTCAAATATTTGGCGAATATCAGACTTTTAATCATCTTTTTAAGACTTTGTGTATCTCAGTCAGGCTCTTCTACGCCAAATTCAAGGTATTTCTTTATCAAGTTTACTTTGTCCACTGGCCATTTCTCTGCTGAATGGGGTCAGAATCTTTCCCCAAATGCCAATTTGAAACATACATTTCTCTAGAACAGCACCATGTTCTATAACTTTTTCTTTGATTGTCATCCAGTGTACAGTTTGAAGTATACATTTATATTTCTTCACAGCAAAAATCTACACTGTCTTTTTTCATCCTTCAGAGAGAGAGAGAGAGAAAACAAGAGGGACCAAAGGAGGGCAAGAAGAGTCTAATCCTGGCACTGTTGCTCCATATCCCTTAAAGCAGGACATGAGAAGACCACAAACCACTGAGAAGGCCACAATCTCCAAGGGATTTTTAAAAGGATTCCAATGTTGTTTTAATCCTCCCTACAGAATTTTCTGGCCATTCTCTGATGGTACACTTGTTGCATATTAGTGTTCTCCATGCTAACTTTGTCATATTTTGGCATGGGAAGTCCACATGCCATTTATTGACAGGGACCTTTTCAGAAGCCATAAAACCTTAAGATAAGCAGCCATCAATTATGTTTGGGAATTGACTGATGGGACTGGAATCAGGGAATGCATGAGATCACAGCTTTTAACATACTGCTATGGGCATGAGGAAATCATAGCCATTTCCTGGAAAGTGGAACCACATGCTGTTTTTTTAACAACAGATGACACTATAGAACAGATGGTGTTCTGCTGAAAACCCTCGTTGTCCTTTGGTACCACTGACACATTAAAAGCTCATCCCATGAGAAAGAAGGAGCGTGCCAAGTCAGAAGGCAACATTATTAATGAATATTATCAGGCCAACACTGCTAAATGCTTAAACTGTTGCAGATGGGTCCTATCAGAATGTTAAATAGGTGTGGAGTGGCGTTCATTTCCTGCTGCACACCTGAGGCTTATCCGGTGACTTACGGAAATGGGACTTTAGGACTTAAGTGCTGCTGTTCAGGGCTGTGTAAGAGATTGAGAAAAGTTCCTGCTTATGTTCCCGTATGCCGTGTGGCCTCTTGTATGCATTTTGAAATGGGTGTGATAATAAATTATTCCACAGTCACTTAACTTTTAGTCAGGAAGAAAATTTCTCAATCAAAGATCTAGAGATATTAGGTCAATTGTCATATCCATTTGTGAGTTGGACTCAATTTGGGGCGTGATTTTAGCTCCAAGAACATTAGTGAAATCAGGCAAGTGTTCAGTTTTTGCAAAGTTCGATTAAAAAAAAAAATCACTCAAATTCTGCATTTTAAAAAAGGACAACCTGGAAAAAAAGGGGATGGAAGAAACAGTCACATGATTCCAGTCCACCTGTTCAGACCAAAAAAAAATGTTGTTATTACTTTTAGATATGATTTCATCTAGTCGTAATTAAGTTGACCAGGCTGAATATGAATTTATAACGTACCTACAGTGATGGGATGTATTAAAGTGTCAAGCACGCTGCCAGGTAAACCAACGCGCACAGACAGCACATTTCAGCCCTCGTTAGGCAGGCCACTGCTTGTCCTGCTCGGTATCTTTGAAATGCAAAGAACACAGCAATAAAAAAATGTATATGGCTGTAAAATTTCTCCATCTTACTTGTTTTGGTGCCACCACTACTTGTGGTCAGTTAATGTTTCTTTGTATAACTCAGTGGATGGAAACACGACCTAACTTGCTATTTTTCTTGCCCAAAAACTGAGTATGATTAACAGCTTTGCATTGTGCATGTACCAAACTCACAGTCTCAGGAATCCCAAACTTACAAAGGAACCAGTACTATGCAAAGGTTCAATACAATTCAATTCAATTTTATTTATATAGTGCTTTTAACAATGTAGCATCGTCTCAAAGCAGCTTTACAGTAATACATTATCTTAAAAGGGCAATCCCAAGTTGAGCGAGCCCAGGGCGACAGTGGCAAGGAAAAACTCCCTAAAATGGTAGGAAGAAACCTTGGGAGGAACCAAGACTCAACAGGGACCCGTCCTCCATGGGCGGCCTAGATGTAAAATAGACAAATACTAACTGTATATCAAATTATAGTTTAAAATAGTTTAAAATTATTAGTTTAAAATAAATTATTACAATTTAAATTAGTAGTAGGAAAAATAATAATTCAAATTATAAAACAAAATTCATTAAATAATGAGTTATTAGAGGTCCTTGGAGGCACATCGTCTCCTAATGTCCAACCGATGGAGGGAGTTCCTGCACTCCGGTGGGATCTGCCTCCGCTGTTGGAGACCATCAGAGTGACGCCGAGCCGGAAGATCATCCAGGCGCAACATCAGCTCTGAGGGAAAAGAGAAAATGTAGTTATTGCTGGGTTAGGAGCACAGAGTCTATTATCCATTACTGATGCCTTGTGCAGCATGAAAACTCCGGCAGCACTAACTAACTATAGCAGCATAACTAAAGGGAGAGAACCAGAAGTTACCACTGGCCAAGAGGCAAGAGCCGACCTGAACCATGCGTCATAATCCAATAAAATAAATCCCAGAAGGCTCAATAAGTTCTTTTGGATACAGGCCTTCATTACAGGGGCAACGTTTCACTTATCATAGTGACTTCTGTAGTCTCATCTAGTTAAAAACGTGGCCAATCTTATATACAGTTCATTTGGTTAACGACCGATAGCAGGACCGTTTCATAACAACGAGACCGCTTATCAGGTTCATATGCGAAGATGACAAGATTGTGAAATCCTATTTAGAGTTTGGGGGATAACTGAAAGTTAATATGCACCGTAAACAAACACATACGGATCAGTATTTATATAAAGTTTGATTCTCATCATGCATTGGAGCACAACCTAGGGGTCATCAGGACCACTGTACCACTGAGCAAACACGTCCCCCACTGACAGACTGGTCAGAGATGGAGAGAAATCTCACAATAAGCATGCCCTGGGTAAATGTGGTCCACATAACTGGGCTTTTATCAAAGAACATAAGATACTGGGGACTGCGGTAGTATCTTATGTGCTGCCCTCTGGACCAGAAGGTCCAGGGTTCAAATCCCACCTCTGCTAAGCTACCATAGTTGGGTCCTTAAGCAAGGCCCTTAACCCACCATTGCTTGAATTGTAGGACTGTATAAGTTAGAAGTCGCTCTGGATAAGGGTGTCTGCTAAATGACATAAATGTAAATGTTAAAATCCAAACAGTGCTCCCGCAGATTGAAGAGATGAGCAGAGCAATCCGCTGTCTCAGTGTAAACCAGTAGTGGAAGTAGAGGAACAACTGATATGCATATTTTCCAAACACAGCGTCTGGGTTGATTTCAAATCCCAAATCATGCTACACAAGAAACCAGTCCAGCCCAGTAAGCGGCTACCTTGTTTCAGTAATCTTGTAATGATCATATATAACCCACTGTTAATCTAAAACTCAGACTTGTCACTCCATAATCCTCTTTTCCACGGATCTTAACTAAAATCTTTGCAAACTTTAGCACATCTTAGCCTTCTCACGCTGTTCCCCTTTATGAAGTTGTTTCTTGGCTGCTACCCTTCCAAAAGTACTAGTCTTGATCAAGCCTCTCTGGACAGTAGAAGGCTAGAAATGGCACCCTGATGAAGCTGCCAGATGCTGCTGCTGCTGCTGCTCGAGTGTAAAAAAGGGAATCATTAAATACTCACCAGAGTAACCTAGAGAAGTTGTTTTTTATTACTCCATACAACGTATACATACGCCTGTATTTTCTGGTTGTATGCTATCGAGGATGCTGAAAAATAATCGTAAATTGCTAAAACAATGGTACATCTAATCTCATCTAACGTTGCTGCTACCTTACAAATATGAGATTTAGAGGTCAGTTGTAATTTGCTTGGTAGATTAATAGTGCACAAATTATGAAACAATTGCCAGAAACAGATCAGTAAGATCTCTTGTGGTTTAAACGTTATCAAAATAGAAAGTTCAAATATTTTGTTCACGGGCAACTGATGATGGAATTGATGATTCTGATGTCCGGAGAAAGCAGCCGTATCATAGCAACAGACATCACCAACCGACACCCAGAAACACCACCAATTTCACACAGCACTGTTACATCACTCATAACCAAATTCAGAGAAACCGGGACTGTGGACGACAAAATACGTTGTGATCGTCTGCAGCATTGCAACATGGTAAAGCAAAGTTTCCACTGCTCCAGAGTCCAATAACTATGGGATTTAAACCACTCCAGTACACCCTCTGCATTTTATAGGGTGATCTTGGGTTTGTGTAGATGTCACTAATCATTTCTTCTGCTGCTGTTAAATCCAGAGGTTTGAAACTTCATGGTGAAAGTCAAAACGAAGTGACATTTGGCAAACTTTGTTGGAAAGCTGCCAATTAAAATGTGAAATGTAGCGCTTTTTACACTAGAGCATTGTCTCAAAGCAACTCTGCAATATTATATTATCTTAAAAGGCCAATCCCAAATTGATCAAGCCAAGGGCGACAGTGGCAAGGAAAAACTCCCTGAATATAGAAGGAGGACCAAGACTCAAAAAGGGACCCATCCTCCTTGAGTGGCCTTGATGTTAGTTAAATAATAATAATTAATTAATAATTAATAATACAATTCTAATTAAATAACAAAATGGATTTCAGATAATGAGTCCTCAGCGGTAAGTTACTGGACGCACATCGTCTCCTAGTAACAAAATGATGGGACTGCGGTAGCCTAGCGGTTAAGAACCTGGACTCTGGAAGTGAAGGTCCAGGGTTCAAATCCCACTTTTGCCAAGCTGCCACACTTGGGTTCTTAAGCAAGGCCCTTAACCCACCATTGCTTGGACTGTAAGACTGTATGAGTTGTACGTCACTCTGGATAAGGGCGTCTGCTAAATGCCGTACATGTAAATGATGGAGAGAGTTACCGCACTCTGGTGTGACCCGGGCATGGTGGGACCGGGTTCTGCATGCTTGATTTTTCAAACAATCCTGAGGTAAAAAGTATTTTATTACTTTTTAAATTCTTAAAATATACATCGACATGGGATTATCCATAAGACATACCAATGAAGCACACAGACCATGTGAAATGAAAACGTTTTGTAAGATTTTAACTTAAAATCCGCAAAGTTAACTAGCGCACCACACACCAGTCTTAGTGCACGGCCACCGCGCCATGGGCCAGCACCCCATCATCAACGTATCAGACAGTATGTTTAAAGAGCCTGCCGCAGGACAGTTCATCACCTCAAACAGAGCGGGAATACATTTCAACAGTCCCCCTAGTTAAGTTAAGAGGACAAAAGGGTTTAAACATATGAGCAGCTGCAAATATATGCAATAATTAACTCAATCAACTTTAATCAACTCAATCAACATTCTCTTCCAAATTCAGCGCCACACAGAAAACGATCAGACCTACACTACTCACAAAAGTTAGGGGTTATCTCATTATGGGATATTTCATTTTGAAAGTCTCCTGTTTTTTTGTGAGCCGCATATAACATGTGAGCAGACTTCACTTCTGCAGTAGAAAAGTTACCGAAATCATTTACACCTCGTGTGTTTTGTGCATCAGGATTAACCAAGCAAGGCGGTTCAAACATTTAGATTTCATCGCTGGGAACGTTATATCACCTCAAAATCCACGTGGTCCACGAGTGCCCCATTTGCTGATCAAAATCACGTAAAAAAAAAAAAAAGTGAAAAAAAAAGTTGTTTTCCAGGTCAGGGGCACAGAAGCTCCTGAGAAACTTACAGCTCTGGAAAATTAGGAGACGGCTAAAAATGATCAGTTTCTCCGGTTTTGTTATTTGTAGGTTCTGTATGCGCTTGAGCGATACGCAGCGATTTTAAAACATTTGATAAATGATTCACCAATTCCAGTTAATATTTATTCGCTGTAAATAAAACTGGTCAAAATGAGGAACATTAGACCTATTTTGTGGACCAAGTTTATAATCGTTTTCTAAGAAAGCTTTTAAAGCATTTAGCAGACGTCATTATCCAGAGTGATTTGCAACTGATACAGTCTTACAATCTAAGCAATTGTGGAAAAGGGTCTTTGCTCAAGGCCTTAACTGTGGCAGCTTGGCAGAGGTGGGATCTGAACGATGGACCTTCTGGTCCAGAGTCCAGTACCTTAACCGCTAGGCTACCACCTTCCCAAAAAAACAATACAGTTCAGAAATCAGTATTTCATTCACAGCTTGTGCGTTGTGTACTTTTATTAAAATAAAGAATATGTGAATAAGTGTCTCATTAAGTAGAATGAGGTGTGGAATTTCATCAGATCGTAGATTGGAACTGCTGCCCTACATGGTTTGTTTGTTTAGACAGACAATGTTTCACACAAAGATATAGCGAAACTAGTCATACTCCCAGTTGTGACAAATTCTATTGTAAACTAAAGCACGTCTTGAGTGATGGACTGTGGAAGGAAACTTGAGTAAACCGTGGTTAAGGTACAGTAAGCTTAAGGTACTGGACTCTGGACCTGATGGTCCAGGGCTCAAATCCCACTCGTGCCAAGATGCCACAGTTGGGTCCGTAAGCAAGGCCCTTAAAGCAGTATTGCCTGAATTATAAGACTGTATGAGTTAGAAGTTGCTCTGGATGAGGGCGTCTGCTAAATGTCGTAAAAATGTTTTTAAAAATGTAGAAAGTACCCAGATCGGCCACCATCAGGACCCAGGATTGATTCACTGTGCCACCTCTGCCATACAGGCACATATGTTGATTTTAGGAAAATGCAGTGGTTCCAGTTTTTCCAGAGCTGTAGTGCACAGATGCAAACGGGCCCTGGACAGAACACTTCTTCATCTTCATCATCTTCATCATGGTAGTATAGGAAAGGACTGATGGCTGCTATGCATTAACTGACTGCAATAGGATGCTCTCAGTAGGAGGCGCTGTTGCAGCTCTGTGTGAGCTCCAGCTCTGAAGTCAGGTCTTGAATAATGACTAAACCATTAAATGAACTTGTGCTGTAGCAAACATTGTTTAAAATCTAAAGCAAGCCTCACTTTGAAGTC
>JAUZST010009245.1:0-13100 GCA_034779995.1 Parotocinclus haroldoi
TGGGATTGGCCTTTTTTAGATAATATACTGTTGTAAAGCTGCTTTGAGACAATGCTACATTGTAAAAAGCGCTGTATGAATAAAATTTGATTGATTGATATGCAATTTATCACACTTTATTACGCTAAAGTAGCCCTATTTAATGATTGGCAAACCAACTCCTAATACTTCAGACAGAGGCTACAGTGAAATAAACTGGGGCTATAGATTTCTGCCTATGGTAAAAATTCCTTACATAATTTCTTTTGATGATGTTATGGTTTCATATTTTTATTCTATGATCTCCTAGTCCAAATACATTAATTTCAAGATGTCACTGCTATAGATAATTTAAACTTACAGAATAATGTGTTTGAAAAAGAAAGATAAACATTATCTTGCATTAGCATTTATTTTCCAACTTACACAAATGTTGTAATCAATTTATTTCAATTTTCCTTTTGCCAAAAGTTTATCAACCCTTCAAAAGTTTTACACTGCAAGTTTTCTTTGTACATCCCTGTGTATAAAAAGAACAAAAGCAGAATAAATGCGAAACAAAACTCACCTGAATCATCTTCTAGACATGCTGGCATTTTCTGTGCTAAATGTGGACCGATAATGAGCGTTGCTGAGATATTAAGACTGACTATTGGGGTGAAATATGCCATCAGCTTCAGCACATTTATTCATTTATTCATGCATTAACCATTTGCACAAGGCAGGAATCAACAATGGATATGCCAATAATTCATGGCAGAGCAAACACCCACTGACACTAGGACACTTTAGAGACAAAAGTTTATCTAATACTTGTCTTTGGACTGTTGGAGGGAATTCACATGGACATGGGGAGAACATGCATACTCCATGCAAATGTAATCAGATCAGGGATCTTTGAAGCTGTGAGGTGACAATGTGAACTTTTGCCAACCTTAGCATGTTTAAGGTACTTAAACAACTCTTAAACAGATACAAATCTCAACTCAATACACACATGGTACCAATCCATTACAGAGCACGCACTCACTCACACTGGGACAATTTAGAGACATGTGTTGACCTAATACTTCTTTGTATTGTGGGGGAGCAGACTGACACAAGGAGAGCATGCAACATAAACACTAGTTGCTTAATAGTTAACTCGGAAATCAGAGCTTTGGTACTATAAATAGGCCATAGCTCTTTTGTTCTGAAGAAAAAATGGAGGTCAGTGATGCAGCAAGTACTAAAGGTCAAGGAGTGGGAGTAAGAGGAGGAAGGTCACTTGTCTCAAATGACGCCAGGGTCACATTTACTGACCATGTGCTCAACCCTGGATTGAGTATGAGCAAAGCAGGACAAAGGGTTCAGCCCATCATGGGCTGCTACATGGCACAAACTGTACCTGTTAAAAAGACAAGATGAAAATGTAATACTCATTGGACAAATGGTTGTAAGTGCATCATTTTAAGCCGTGTCTGGGGACACAGCCTTCACTGACAAGGAATAAATGTGGGGCATTTTTCACAAAAAAAGAAACAGCTTGGAATTTACTGGACAGTGCACTGTTTAGTTATCCTATCCTGAGGCATGGCCTATTCAATGAAAGTCCAAGGTCCTCCCTGTGTCCGTGTGGGTTTACTCTGGGTACTCCAGTTTCCTCCCACAGTCCAGTTTAAGTTAGGCTAATTGGTGTCTCTAAAGTGACCCTTAATGTGTGACTCTGTGCATAAATGTGTGTGTGCTCTACAGATAAGCAGAAGATAATGAAACAAATGAAAATAAGGATGTTATAATGCAATATGGCTTTGTATTAGGTAATGCAAGTAACTACTCTACTGGATGAATATAAGCAGTGTACTGCTTAAATTGAAGTGATCACATGAACATATGCTTCCTCTTTTAACAAACACCATTCTCTCTGTGTTGAGCTCCTGTCCATTTGCATTCAGACTGTATGTGCACCTTTGACAAATGTGTTTTGCATGGCCTTCGATTGCTCATGAAGCAAAAAGGTCACATCTTGATGCAACTATGAAATCAGAGAGCAGTCTCTCATCCACAGTAGCAATATTTTAAAAAGACACTATGAAACAGGACAGCTCATCATCAACCTAGGAATACAGTGTAATATGGTACCAATAATCAAGTTGCTCTTGGGATCTCGCTTCCTGAGAATGAGTTATATTTCTCCTCCAAAACTATATATATATATATATATATATATATATATATATAGAGAGAGAGAGAGAGAGAGAGAGAGAGAGAGAGAGAGAAAGAGAGAGAGAGATACTAGGAACACGTGGTCTTTGAGGGTCAAAGTTAAGCACAGTTTGGTGATTTTCTTGCTCAGTCATCATTTGATTCATCAGTTAATTATCATTTTTGTAGCTGTGGCAGAGCTAAGTTATTACCATACTCTGCTGAAATCTGATCCTTAGCCATCAGACCACATTTAATTAATACAGAAATCTATTTTACGATTTATGTGTTCACAAACTCTTTGTGATAATATTTTTCTTCCAGAAATAATATATAGATAAACAGTGCCATATATAGATAGTGCTGTTTCAACACAGTTTGTGGCCCATACAGATGCCTCCTTGCTCATACGGATGTTCAGGTGTTTATTGAGAGCTGCATGCTGGCAGTGGGCACCCAAGCCAGTCATGCCCGCAGCCTAGCAGAAGTTCTAGTGGAGGCAGACCTGCGTGGCCACTACAGCCATGGCCTCAATCGCCTGGGTGAGTATGCCATTCACCAAGCTCCACTACTAAAATATTTTATTATTGTCAGCTGTCATCAAAGTTGTCAATCACTTTGAATATTGAGTTGTAATAAGTAATAAATCAGTCTCTGTTCAATGCTCACAACTCCCACATGTGTTTGTGGTCCAGATTTGTATGTGAAGGAGACCCGTGCAGGAATCTGTAGCCGAGAGGGGGATCCTGTTGTGGAGAAGGAGTCAGTAGCCACAGCCCTTGTGGATGGGAGGAACCTCCTTGGTCCAGTTGTGGGAAGCTTCTGCATGAATTTAGCCCTGAAAAAAGCACGGGATGTGGGAATTGGCTGGGTTGTGGCCCATGGCAAGTCGAGTACACCCTCACATTTTTAATCTAATGGTAAACAGAGACCTAATTTCAGCGTACTGTGTTTAGGTGATATGCTAAAAATATTACTAAGAACTGAACAGAACTGAAGAACAGGTTCTGCAGGAGGTGTGACAATATGAGGTTACTTCTGATAAGCCAATAAGTGAAATCATATTTCAGCAGTTTCTTTAGTGTTACACTTAACACTTATCTTATCTTTGTTTCTGTCTTTTTAGGTTCCAACCACTTTGGCATAGCTGGTTATTATTCCATGAAAGCCCTTAAAGAGAACATGATTGTGAGTTGTATAATAATGTGTATTTTGAGAGAGAAAAAACAGCTATGGATATGTGAACATGTACATTATGTATGTTAGTTTAGCTGTTTAACTGTTTTAACTGTTTAACTGTTTTAGCAAACATAGCTAACTAAAGTCTTGTATTGTTCTCTTGCTGTGCGCAGGGAATGTCCTACACTAACTCATCTCCTCTAGTTGTTCCAACGCGTGGTAAAAAGGTACAAACAGATTTGAATCTGTACATTATCAGTAGCTCACTTTGACAGCTGCACAATCTTGACATTACACTCCATCTTAGAAATTGCAGAGTCGTCATTTGACTGGTAGCGTGCGATAAGAACTACAATGATTTCATTCTATGCTGCTGCTTTGCTGCTCATACAGCAAAACACTTAAGACATTATAAAACTGGTTTAAATGCTACACATACTACTTTTATTTTTATAAAAGTTGAAAAGGTAAAATGAAAAAAAAAATTACACAAATAATTGTATTTCTTCTTACCAATAGTTACTTTAATAGACTGGGTTGTGTGTGATGCACTGGACCTTTGAGACAGATCATGCATTTCCAATTGCGGATTGTAAAGGTGACCTTCTTAAGGCAGTTTTGCATGTGACTTATGGCTTTTCAAAACTCTATTCTTTGAAGAGTTGTAGACTTACATGAAGAAGGAAAACACAACACAACAGAAGTATGCACAACATACAGTGCTGACAGAGAACAAAAACAGCCCCTATTGACACCATACCTCTCTAGAGGTCTCTGTTTACATTATGTAGTTAAATCTGTTTTTTTGTTGGACAGACACTATGAAGTAAATCACTGCTCTCTGAAAATATTCTGCTTGCCAAAGTCCACCTGATTGTTTCCAGATTATTAGTTACACTTTTTTTGGCATAAATACATATCACTATGAGGGAGGGAAAACAACTATGTACCTAAACAGTTTGTAATAATTCAGGGAGCAATTAATTCATAATATATTTTTCATGAATTAATAAAATACTAATATAATAACAATAATAATAATAGTAATATAAATCAATGTATACAAATATTTAGGAGCAGTATTCAGGGCAGCAGTTCATTGCAAATAATACATTTAATGATGCAATCCAATAGTGAACCAAATAATGCAAATAATATAATATGTGTAAATCGAGAAGAAATTTATTAAACATTTTTTTTAAATGTTTTGAAATGGCATGGTTAGAATCCAGACCTGTCACTTTAGGTTGACCTGAATAGGCTTGTTGATTCTTGAAATGAAAACTAGTAAACCTTTTAAATATTTTCTCCATTACTGAACAATTTTTGGATTTATGTTTTAAGTCCTAAAAGTAAACAAAGATAACTCAATTAAACAAATAAGACAAAATGATATTTTACTTGGAGATATATGTACTTAGGAAATTGCACTACATATAGTGAAAAACGTATGTAACCCTCAAGGGTTAACAGTTAAGATGAATGTGAAATTAAAGTCAAGTGTTTTCAATTATCTAATATAAGTGGACACACTTGTATTTACTGAACAACAATCTATCATATAACAATCTAAACTCTGATCTTCACAACATGCTTGTATATGTATACCATGGCAAGACTAAATGTGATTTCAGAGGACAGCAGAAAACGTTTGATGTCCCTCATCAGACTGTAAAGGGTTACGAAGCCACCTCTAAAGAGTTGGACCAATACACAGTCAAACAGTGAGCTTGTACAAATGGAGAACATTCCTGGTAGAATTACATGGAGAAAGTCACTGTCCTCTGAGCAGAACATTTCATCCATTATGTCTTTAGAGAGAAAAACATTACTTTCCAACACGTCTTTTAAACATAGTCATGGAAATGTCATGGTTTGGACCTGGTTTTTGCTGTGAACTGAACTGAATCTCAAGACAAGAAAAGAACCTATGAACACAAGTCATTCTACCAAAGAATGGTTAAAGAAAAAATATTTTGGAATGGCAATCTCAAAGTCCTCAAATGAATTCAGTAGAAATATTGTGGAATCCCACCATCATATTTAGGAATGGGCTAAATTCCTAATAGCCTGAATCAGGACTTATCAACAGTCTTCTCAAATGTTTAGTTGCTCATAAAATGTTCAATTTTAATTTCAATTCAAAAGACCCATATAATTCCATAGTATGCTCACACTTTTTAGTATTTGTTTGCAGTTCTGCTCACAAACAGTACATTACCATTGTACCCCACTTTGCAAAAATGTCAATGTACTAAAATCAAGTTTACACCACTACAGTAAAACATGGTATGCACAAGAAATACAATACATACACAATAGCAGTACCGTACATGAGGATTGGTTAGACAGTGCAATTATGTACAGCTAAGAAACCTGCATGTCACTAAAAACCACTTTGTGTTTGTGATCAATTGTCCATGTGTGTTCTCTGTATAGTGCACGTTAGGGACAAACCCCATAAGTGTTGCAGCTCCTGCAAAGAATGGAGACAGCTTCGTACTGGACATGGCAACCTCTGCTGTTGCTCTGGGAAAGGTATATAGACACACCAGAAGATAAAACCTGGAAGTACCATAGGACTGAGCAATATAGCACGTGTGTATTCAAAAGACAGATTACAGTAGATGCAAGAGTTAAGTCACTGGGATCATCCACCAATATGATATACTAAATAATTAAAACTAGGTGACAGAAACTAACGAACAGTCTTAAATTTTTACCATTAAATCCTGATTAAAACATCTAATTAGTGTTCAAGAGCAAAAGAAAATTAATTTCAGTATAATGAGTTTACCATCACAGCAGTAGATCACAATTAGTTATTCATGTAATTAAATGCTGCTGACCAGTGGAAGTACAGGAAAAATATGTGAGGTTTATGGAGGGAGAGCACACACATAAAATATATGATTCCACCATGATACTGAAATGTTTTGGATTTAGAAAGGGTGAGGTTTGGAACAAAATATATTTACAGAAACATAATTTGCATGGTAGCATTGCAATGATTCCCCCATGTCAAAATGAAAGCGGCTGGACTATTATAACAAACAAATCAACCACAGTTTAAATTAAAATCTACCAATTAAAACAGATGATTTTGAACCTGTGACTTAACACTCTAGTTCTCTTTGTTTGTTTGTGCAAACTCCACAAACAATCTTTTAAAAGACTATCCCCTCAGCCCTAGCCAGTTGTTTTTGTAAGCACGAGACATGCATTTAGCCTGCTACCCCTCTGCTTTTTTCACCATGCTGAAAGACAACACACAACTACACACCCATCCATTCACTCACAAGTGGGTGGCACCAATGGGAGGGAAGACCCCAACTGCATTGAACTCTCTCTCTCACTCTCTGATCAGTCTACCGTAGCCAGTAACACTGTCTCTAGTGCTGATAAAGTAGATGACTGAGTAGCTGGTAAAGGTCAGAATGGGTGAGGTTAAATTGGTTTGTTTGGTTTTTCAGGTGGAGCTCAATGATCGTAAAGGCTGTCCTATCCCAGAAGGCTGGGGTTGTGATGCTCAGGGCTGTCCAAGTACTGACCCCAAGAAGGTGCTGGCTGGTGGTGGCCTGGTACCCGTGGGTGGCAGTGAGACCACAGGTCTCTTTTTCTCCCTCTGTCTGAATCGCTTCCTGTGATATGGGCTTGCTTTAAACCCCAATTAGACATCACCATCCCACAACACCCCATGAACCTGCAGTGATCCCTGTCATTACATCCACTAATACTCAGCAGCAGACTCGTCCTGTGACAAGTCATTATGTAGGAGCCATTAGTGCGGTCAAAATGGGTGAAGAGCCCAATTAAGTTCTGACTCTCCAAATCTGAGGAGTTAGGGTGGGCAGGAAATTGTGCCGACGTTGCTGCATGACATTCCTGCGACAGTATGTAAGGTATACTGAATGTACATGGCTATACAGACGGCTATACAGCTTTGGAGTGGCAATCAAAATCTTCAGTTTTTAAAAGTTCTGAGCTTTTAATGTGTTGAATGCTAATACATGAGCTGCATAATACATACTGTCACATAAACATGATCTCTCTGTTAGGGGGTTATAAGGGCTATGGCCTGGCGCTAATGGTGGAGGTGTTCTGTGGGATGCTTTCTGGTTCGGAATACAGTGAACGTGTACGCACCTGGAAAGTGACAGATCGTGCAGCAAATCTGGTATTCACATGCACAACTACATAGACATACATATATACATGTGGTAAATATGGTAACTGAATAGTGCCATGTGAGGGCAACATGGCTTCCTTCGTTACAACATACTCATCCACCTTGATTCAAATGAACCCTGAAACACAGACTGAATAAGAATACAGGCAGAACCAAAATGGGACCCAGTGCTGTCAGTCATCATTGGGGCCAGCGGAAGCGAGCGGAGACCAGACTTCTCACAAACAAGATGCACAATCTGACTGGCACACCTCATTTTGTCGGTGGTAGGATATGTAACAGCAGAGGCCTCTGATTTTCAGGGTTCCCTTGAGTCACGAGGACTGAGTGTGTAGTAATGGACGCAGATTCCTCAATGAGACAAATATAGTAGGACACATTGTTGAGAATTGTTCATTCTGTTAGAACTTTCCTGTTTGCGTATAAAAACATCAATGCTGCTCAACACTGCTCTCTAGTGGGTCAGCATATAACCATAATCCTGAGTCTCCCCTTTCTGCTGCAGGGTCAGTGCTTTGTTGCATTAAACCCTGAATTCTTTGCTGGTGGTTTCAATGACAGGATGTCAGACCTTTTGTCCATTCACAGGAACCTTGAGTCAGTGAGTATTAATCCTTATTAGTGCCTTGTTTTTTATGCATTTGTTTGAATGAAATTCGCCCATGTTATAGCTGTAAATGGGCCAGTGAAATCTAAGTTTTCTACTTTATTATAATTATAGCTGTAACACAATTACAATCACAGCAAATAGCCCCTTCACCCACTCCACTCTTAAATGGCTGTGGACTGGCCCTGAACTATATTGGCTAATAATTAGCCATGATAACTGTAGAGTTTTTTTCTGGGCTGATGATATTAAATGTTTATGCAGATTGATTCTGAGAAGCCTGTACTGACTCCAGGAGACCCTGAGAAGAAACACACCAAGTCTTGCCAAGAGCTAGGTGGCATCCCGTACCATTTGAATGTTGTCAAGCACATGGTAAATAAAATAAAATGCACACACACACGTAAGCATACAAATAAACACACATGCTCAAATATTAATGTAATGAGTTGCAAAGTTCGATAGTTTAAAGGTAATTCTAAAGTAGAAAGGTAAGTCACGTAAAACACAATGACAAAATATGTATTGTCGCCCCAATGTAAAATGTAGGTAATGACGCCAAATATATGCTGCAAAAATATTGTTTTCTCCTCAAAAATAACTGACAGCCTGGTAAAATGAGTAATTAACCTTTTGGTAAATTAGCTTAATCTTACACTAATAACACAAGGAACATCAAACAGTTTATTTAAGTACATTTAGTTAAAAAGGCATTACAATCATTCACACCTTAGAAATACTCAAGTAGTGAGTCTTCCTGTTTCAGTGGGTTATACAGTAGTGTTAGAAAATTTGTGAACCCTTAAGATTATTTTTATAGTTACAGAACTATAGGTAAACAGAACAATTCAACAAATGAGGCAACAGCTCTAGGTTTAGAAGTTATCTGGAACTGGTGTTTTCAATCGATGGTATGACGATTAGGTCATATATATATATAAATAAATATAAATAAAATAAATTATATAAATAAAGTTTATGTCTCAATTTCCTATTAGGAACTGTGTAAAAATCTGATTGAACTGATTTTTAAAGGTTTCATAAACTTTCAAGCACCCTGTATGAGGTGACACAGGTCAGATTCTCTATGCCGTTCTTCAAAATGAGTTTAGCAAGAGCAGACACCATTCAAATAAGATCAAGGTGTGTTGACCTTCATAAGTCAAGGAATGGCCAAGCAGTAATTTTAAGATTTTCCAGGAGAAAAAATAACCACAAACAGAAGCTAAATGCTCTGGAACACTGATTGCAACTGTGTTTATTGTCAGATGTGACAAAAATATAGCTTTTTGGCAAAACACATTTAGTAGGTCTGATGTTGTGTTTTCTCTTAATGAAATACACTGCCTGGCCAAAAAAGGTCACCACTTGGATTTACCTACCGTTAAGCAAATAAGTAAGGGCATCCCTTTGGATAATAACTACATGGGTGATTATGTTTCAAATAATGAAAAATCCCTCATTTTTTTGAGCAGTGTACAAAAATTGGGTTAAGAAATGTCCAATGCATTATTTAAAAGTGGACCACAGTTGCGAAAAATCATCTTTGATTAATGTGGTTGGAAAAAATCTTGAATGATTTTGGTCAAATCAAATAATTAAAAAAGCAACAGTAGAACTCTGGAATATGTTTAATAGTGAAAGTAAGAGCATTTCCACATGCACAATGTGAAAGGAACTCAGCTGTGTAGCCTTAAGAAAACCGTGAGGCTAACCAGCAAAAACTATCAATTTGATAGAGAGCGTAAAGATTGGACTCTGGAGTAATGGAAGAAGGTCATGTGGTCTAAGGAGTTTGGTCGTATAAGGGTAAGAGAATAGGTGGCTGAAATGATGCACCAATCATGCCTGCTGTACAGGCAATCATCAATACAAGATATTGGGAAAAATTAATTACTCTGGACAGAAATAAATGTTGTTACATTGCAGAAGCTTGTGGATATGATGCCACAGCAAATGTGTGCCGTAATCAAAGCTAAAGGCAGTCCAATGTAATTTTAGTGTGTGACCGTTTTTTGTCCAAGCAGTGTCAAAATCTCTCTACCCAAAGGTTTTCCTTTATCTAATTACTAAAATGCATGTAAACTCATCAGATCACTGACAAAATCAGATTTTTTGCATTAAAAAGTATACTAAGTGTATGTAAACAACCTCGATTATCCTCATTAAATGGTTTACTGTGCACTGATAATGCTCCCAACAGAGCCGTCCCTGGTCTAAAGAGAAACACAGAGAAAATCTTTTTCGCCAACGAGCAAAAGTGATGACAGACGACCTTGCTTGGGCTGAAGAGAGAGGAATGGTTATGTTATACTGGAAAATAATGTTTTAATTGGAAATGGGAGATATACAATATTGATTGCAGAGGTGCCTATAATGGTACATGTGATTATATTAAAAATATTTTTTTCTGACTTTTTTTTCAGTTAGACTGGATTTTTCTCATTTTTTCAGTATGAGATTAAGAGAATTCACTAAAAGGTGGCTTGCTTATAGCCATTTGTATTCATCTTTACAATGGGAGCAAAATAGTGGAGGGGCTGTATGTTTAATAATTTCCTGTCTGATCTAACATTATGTTTTTTTCTTTCTGCATCTTTTTCACTCTTCTCTTTGATACCAGAATGAGCTTGCCGCCAGCTTGGGAGTAAGTCCCCTTCTGTCCACTGACAGACTGATTGAGTAAGCATGCAGCCTTCAGCTTGTCTCTGGATTGACACCTACATTCCTTATGTGACTACAACAGATAACACAGATAGTAATGCTTAATGCCAAGTGACTTGAGTTGTTATTTTCATATCTTCAAATGAAATATTTTAAGCTGCTTCAAATGTACACTGAGTTTTCAATGTATTAGAAACACCAGACATTCATGTCTTAAGCTACCCTATATTTGGCACCGTAGTACAGCTCAAAATCATGTGAACAAGTTTTCTGTGGATCAGTTTCAGCCACATTTGAAAGGGAAAATCAGTATCACCATCTAATTTGCACCACCTGTACTAAATCAGCCAATATTCGATGCAGAATGGTTTCAACAGCTAGTGGAATCTATGCCACAGCAAAATGCTGCAGCTCTGAAGGTCAAAATGAGATACAAGATTGGTATCTCTTATAAAATGTCCAGTGTTTATTTTTAAAATAAATGTAGCACAGTATCACAATGAACATATACAATGAATTGCATGTTTTGTCTTTTTAATCTCCTTATACACAGGATCAGTTAAATGTGTCCTGTACTATATTCTCTCCTATGCTCTGTGCATTATAATAAAAAATGGTTGGAATGCGTAAAAACGGTTGACTGAATAAACTCACCGATCACTTTATTCATTATACATACCTGTTCAACTGGATTACAACTAAATATGATCAGGACTATCTGAAATTCAAAGCAAGCATAAAAACAGAGAGAGATAGTTTGAAATACTTTGAATATGTCAGGTTTGTTGGTTCTAGCGGGGCAGAACTGAGTATTTCAGAAAATACTGATCAGCCATCTATAGTGTTTACAGAAAATGGTTCAAAATAGAGAAAAAATCCAACAAGTGTCTGTTCTCTGGGCAAAAAATGCCTGCGGTCTGATGGGAATGACAGGTTTGAGCTGATCAGCAGCAATCTTCAGGCTTCAATCTTCTATCAGCTCAAACCTGTCATTCCCATCAGACCGCAGGCATTTTTTGCCCAGAGACAACAGTAACTAAACGAGTCAGTATAGAAAAAATGTCACGTGTGCATTTGTAGCTGGTACAAAAGTACAGTCAAGAACTGTAGAGTGAAGGATTGTGAGAGTGAAACTGCCAAGCAGTGATGAGCCTATAGCTGCAGTAAAGTAAAAGTGCTGCCACGCTTTCTTCACCTGGGTGGTGATTATGTGGTCCATGTCAGATCCTCAAAGATGTAGACTCCAAGATGCCTGTAATTGCTCACTCTCTCTATCAGCACCCTCTGGATCATTAGTGGTGTGTACTGGCTACACTACCTCTGTTCTCATTCATTTCCTGGGACTTGAAGACTTGAAGTAAGTTCCAGGTGAATTTGGCATAAAGAACATGAAATCATAAATCCAACCTGCCTTATTTTAATGGTTTGGGTTGGTGGTGTGAGGGATATTTTTCCTTCATCTTGGCACTTTTTTGGGTGCCTTACAGGTTGAACCAGTTAGTACCAGTTGAACATTGTTAAAGCTCCACAGCCTGAAAATGCTGCTGACCAGGTCCAGCCCTTTATAACCACTCAACTTCTACACACCATGCCACAAAGCTCAAGTCATTCACTGTAAAGTCAGTCAAGTCACTGTACTCAAATGGCCTCCACGATGTCCAGATCTCAATCAAATAGATCACTTTTTGGATGTGATTCACATGATGAATGTGAAACCTAGCATGTCAATATAGAGCAAAATCCCAGAGGAATGTTTCCATCACCTGATTGAATATACACTACACACAAAGTGAGGGCATATATCATTATGGGATATTTCATTTTGAAATGTTCCCTAATTTTTGTGAGTAGTATATACCACGAAAACTTAAGGCAGTTCTGAAAGCAAAATACGGTACTAGCAAGGTGCTTTTTTATTCTTCGATTATTTGATTGAAGAGTGTGCATTTAATATTTCGTAACACTAGGTGGCGCCGTACTTGAGGTTAAAGTGACTGCGCCATCGTTCAACTTGTCAGTGTGTACATGCGATTGTGTGTGTGGTCCCGAGTGTACTGTAGTGCTCTGTGTTGCTAAATTTGGATAACTACACTGCTCACAAAAATGAGGGGGTACTAAAAATGAAATACCCCATAATTAAATATCCCCTATTTTTTGTCAGCAGTGCATATAATTATAAGAATTATATAAATAGTTATAAAGTTTCAATTATTCTTCAGGCCCATTGTGCTTTCAGCTTTGTATGTTAATGGTTAGTATCCTAGTATCCATACAGCGTATGTGTATGTGTGGGGTGAT
>JAUZST010009246.1:0-13100 GCA_034779995.1 Parotocinclus haroldoi
ATATTGCATATTTCAAGGTAGATGCCAGCACTTAACTGCTTGGTACTCTTTCTACACACTTCTGATTACTGACTGACTTGTGTAGACTTTGAGGTTTCCTGTTACCATTACCGAAGTGCATGTAACCTCGGTCATTGGATTACTGCCATCGTCTAATTTCTTGTAATCAGCGAGAGGTTATGGGTCTGGTTACAGTTTAAAATGCTATGGATTTGAGCTGTTGAAAATGTTCAATAATGTTAGGCAAGAGGAAATAGGATGTTTTATTTTGCTTCAGAATATTACCTGGATGCATCAGTCAACATCCAGCCTCACAATTCCTTCAAATTTAATTAGATGACTTCATTACGGGATTTTTACAACCAAACATGCTGAATGTTCAGTAAGAATCTGATTGTAATGAATGTAAATTATGATAAATTATTACATTGATTTCCATCCTTTTTTGATCAGATAGGAATTTCCTTTTGATTGGCCTCAGGGGTTTATTCAGTTATTATTGGTACATATTAGGCTGAAACATATGTCAGCAAACATAGACTGTGGTTTCATACACCATCAGTGCTAATGTGACGCCTAATAGAATAAAAGTCCTCTTGGATTCGTTCGCTACAGACTCTGCTTTTTCAATCAAGGAACTTCAACTCCAAAGGTCCCTGGCAAGATGTTAATTCAAATACTCACTGACAGAAATGAAACAGATCCTGGTAACAGGACTAACTGACAGGCCAGTAAGAAGGATACAAACCAGTGTGCCTTAGTATGTTGCTTCTGTTGGCAAAAATTGCAATCACTAGGGGATACGCAACTTGAAAGGGATACGCAACTTTGCTGACCTGTGGAAGGTTCTTGCATTTGGTTCTCGACTTTCGTTGTGTTGGTTCAGTGAGGGCTTTGCGTTCAGATCCTGGCTTCTTTTCAGGTTTTCAACATCCTAGGGTCCTACTGTGGCCATTGTGCTGGATCTGTACTCCAGACCCAGGGTGTCCTTGGTGCGTGACCTGTTGCTTACTTTTACTAAATGCAAACTATTGTTTTATTAAGGTTTTCTGTACTTGGTAGAGGCTTCCTGATATACTATCACAGAGCTGTAAATTATTGCTTAATTAATGTCGTCAGGGACTGAATGTTTAATAGAAGATTTATCTGTGCTAGGTTTCTCCTGCTCAGCCAACAGGCGGCAGACGGAGGCGCACCGTGGACGACGACCCAGACGAGAGGAGACAGCGCTTTTTGGAGCGCAACCGAGCAGCTGCCTCCCGGTGTAGGCAAAAACGTAAACTGTGGGTTAACTCTCTGGAGAAAAAGGCAGAGGAGCTGACCTCCATGAATGTCTCCCTAACAGTGAGTATGCCATGCAGGTCTCTTAGGTGTAACCCAGTGCATCTTTAACCTGATTTAGCCTTTTATATAATTATTAAAAATATTTTCTGGAGTCTGAACAGGTGGTGTGAGAGGTGGCTTGGATTAGATTCCTGCAGACAAGCACCGCATATTCATATGTGTTTTATAGCATTTCTAATGGTAGAATTCTAAGAGAAATATGTTTTCGAGAGCAGTGCATGCTTGTGGATCTACTAACTACATCTTCAGACACAGTTTGTGTTTTATACTTCCTGTTTGGACATAAAGAGCACAAACAAGTCAAGGGCTCAGTATGTCTATCAGAATTGTTCAGATTTTTTCCATGTTCATGTTTTCCCCATTTAAGACCCATTTTAACCAGTTTAGTCATTGCCTTGTTGAGCTCACTAGTTGTTCCCTCTTTTATCTCACTGCTGTCAATTTTGAGGATAAGGACTAGGATGATTTTTTCTTTTTCCATTATTCAAACTCCTGAAAGCACCTGTAATTAAACTGCTCCTTTCTGTGTACGTGTATATCCATGATTGCCAAGTTCTTTTCATTTGTTGTTTGTAGAAATCAGCATTTGGTACAAACACGTTTTCTTGCTTTTTAATGCTTTCCTTTAATTGCCACAATGAAAAAAAATGTATTTATTGATAACTGTTTATGAATTGCTTGTCTGATGTCACCAGCGTTCATGAATCCATCCCAGACTTCGCCCCCAACCCAGCCTCGCACCTTGATTTCTCACATCTGTCCCATTTCCTTAATCACATCATCTTCACATCTTTTTAAGTATTATATGTAGATTATTGATTTTAGATCTATTTAACCTTATGGGACACAAATTGAGTCTTTTTAGTTTTTGATACACTACTTTTTTTTGTTCAAGAGAATCGGATATTGGGAGAGAGTGACTGGGACAGAATGACAAAGAGAGGCATTAGGAGTGCATGATGCAGAGAAAGGCAGAGTAAGAGAGAAGAGCAAGACAAAGAAGTAAGGAGTAAAGTGAGAGAGAATAACCGAGTAAGAAAGGGAGAGGTTGAGAAAGGTAGATTTGTTAGAAGTGTTAGAACCAGAGAAAGAAACCAGAAAAGGGAGTGAGAGAGAGCAGGGTCTGTAATGTGTTTATGGTTCTTGATTCATTATGAACATGTTTATCTTCTGGTGCAACCCAGACAATTAGAAACAAAGAACTTGGTCACAAACTGACAAGTGTAAGAGGCAGTTTTGCATTTTGTTGTAAGAGGCACAAGATCCCTACAAATGTGGAAAATCTGCAAATAACTTTAAGGCCTTTCCCCCACTCATAACTCTGGGGCCCACACCCAAAGAGTGTGGTGTCTCTGTTTCTAGTTTCCCCCAATCAACTGCTGCTATATATTTCTGTTCGTCATCACACTCGACGTGAACTACCAAGCATTCTTACCTAGTTTTTGACACCAAGCATTCCTATCTGCAATCACTTCCTGATAATTTGCTACTATGTCTCTGGCTCTGTCTACTGCTCATGCTTTACCCATGCTCTGCTTCCTAGGCGTTCCACTTACTAATATTTTGTGAGCTTTCTTTACATTTTCCAGTCCGTGCCCACTGTCTGTGATTTTTTTTTTTTGCAGTAGGCCACAAAACTTCCCCCCAAAAAACATTTAACTATTGTTGCCAAACCCGCAAGTAATCAAAAGCCACAAATGCCAAGGGCTGACTATAAAGTGTACCCAGCTTTACACCAGAACATCAGCGACATCACACATTCAGAGCCTGAGGTTTGAGGTTTGTCTGAGTCACTGGAGACATCTGGAAACGTAAACCAAAGGCACTGCTTTATCAACATCTTTCTGAAACCGTTCTAGTCTGACGCACATCTGTTTGTGTGTCAGAATGAGGTGTCTCTGTTACGAAACGAGGTGGCTCATCTGAAGCAGCTGTTGTTGGCCCATAAGGACTGTCCTGTCACCACCCTACAGAAGAAAGCTGCCTATCTGGGTGAGTCGTACCTTAAAAAAGACACAAACGTAGTAGGTTTATTTAGGTCACCTGATTATGGTAAATTATTTAAACTGAGGTTACAGTCGAATCTCATTAATAGGACCATTCGCTTATTCGGACCAAATCCTAAAGGACCAAAACAAATCCTATTATATACGGGTGATGTTATTCACGTATTTGGACCAAAATTCTGTTTAATCGGACCAAAGAACATGAGAAGCGAATAAGAAAAAAAGCCACAAGTGGTCACTTATAGCGGATTAAAAGCGGATCAGCGAGATTTTTGGGATCCCCGGGAGAATTTATGCTTTCATCAAAGGTCAGGAAATCTGAAAAGTTGTGTTAACAAGAGCAAAACCAGTGGGAAATGACCACGCCCACCACTTTCCTGATTTTGAGTTTGAAGTGCAGTCTGTCAAGAGGATGCGTCAGATCCCACCGAAAAAGTTCTTCAGACGTTGGTTGGAATTTAGTAAGAACTTGTTTTTTACAGTATTATGCTTCTCATGCTGGTTTAATAAACATTTAATATGTTACATAAATTATAGCATGGTCCCATTAACCAGATTCGACTCTATATATGAGTTTATAATATATTTTATAAATGAATATAACTGAGCTAAATTATATACGGTATACATCATGGCATATAGCCTATCTGAAACAAGCTTAAAACACTTGCAGTAAACTCCTGTTTGCTAAATCATTCACATAAATCTGATTTTTGTTTCATTTTTTTAAAGAATGTATTGAAAGGGGGGGGGCATTATTGTGGCAACCACGACTTTTCCTCATTACATTTCCCAGCATTCACTACTGGCATGTGACTCCCTATGTAACACGCTGCTGACTTCTTCATTTAGTACAGTTGAGAGCAGCAGAGTATCATATTGCATATCAAATCCATGGGGGAAATTGAATTCAATATTGAGTATAATTTCTCCTGAATGTGTATTTTTGTGCATGATCAGATTCCTATTGTAAGTCAGGCCATTGTAAAATGGGGACCAAGTATAGTTGCTTTATAATGCCCCCCAAAAAATTTTTAGTCGATATTGATAATTATTGATAAACCTATTAAATTAATTTATAAAAATAAATAAGAATATGTTAAAGATCTCTCCTGGATGCACATTAAATAAAGGAAAATAAGGTAAACTGACCTGATTTCAAAAATGCAATAAATAAACGCTTGCATTTATTAAATGATATTTTAGAGAATGTGTGCAATGTAAAGGTTTTGTAAATGTAAAAAATCGCTGAGGTAGGTCAGCCTAACATCTGTAAGAGTTAATAAACATCAACCATCTAACACATATTAAACGAAAATGATATTATATAAATAAATAAACCTATTAAAGTGACCGATGAGTATATATGCGTTTAAATCAATTTAAATGTTGTATATATTAAGGTTAGAGCTGTTTGTAAATTAGATCTCTGACCTGGTGCTATTTCAGGAGAGGAACCAATGAAGGAGGTGTGTGAAGCCACAGGCTCTCCAGCTCCGGTTATCCAGCACAGCTCCGTGACTTTAAGTCCCTCGGGTTCATCAGGGCCAAACGGCGTGAGTTCACGAGCAGCCGCTGAGGCGGTAGCCATGTCCGTGCTAGCTGGCATGGGCTCGCACCGGGCTGAGAGCGGTTCTTCGCACATCATCATGACCACACAGGCCCACCCCTCAGCCAGATGATGAGCTCACTGCCGGGAGAGGAGATGAGCGGACAAACGTGAGGAGCAACGGATGAGGCCAGATCCTGCCCGTCTTCTTTCTTCTCCTCTCCCTGGCCCTCCTTTGCACCATCACACTCTGGCTTGTCTGAATTCTGGAAATGAACTAGAACTGTTCACAATGCCATAGACCTCGTGGGCTGGACTCCGACCTTCATCCTTAGTCTCATCCCAAATCCTTGTCAACTCTGCTCTTCCTTCCTAATATTTTTTGCCTTCCCCTTTCATCATCCCCTTTCACTGAACTGTCGACAGCAATGTGCTGTCCTGAAGGTCCTGATCCGTGATAGCATGAAGCATGGATATCATGGACATTGCATACAGTGACACACACAGATGGAAACGGGAACGTTTGATTGGATGTGTACATGATTGCGTACTGCGCTGCGCGTTTTAGTCGCTCAAATGACGCCTTGATTGGTTCAACAACCTTGCAGTGCTTTTCTATAACTTTTTTTTCATGAGAGGAAAATTCCTGCATTTATTTTTGCGCTAAATCTGGTCTTTTACCTTTTCATTCAGTTTGCATTTCAAGGAGACCAGCGGAATGCCTCGGCTGACCTTCGCCAAAATCTGACCTCATTTCTAGCCCTTTATAATATGTTTTATATAGAGACCCGCTATAACCAGTGAGAGAGAGAGAGAGAGTGTGAGTGTGAGTGTGAGTGTGAGTGTGAGTGTGAGTGTGAGTGTGTGTGGGAGAGAGAGAGAGAGAGAGAGAGATAGATATCAAGCAAGTCTGGGTGTGTACAGGAATGTACATCATAGTATAGTGGTTTATATTTCACGGGACTGATACACTAATACTGGCATGCAAACTTTCTTGTTTTATCTTATATATGCTGTATTTTGATGTTAGGCACATCCTACAGTGCGATCTGTAGAATCTAAAATATCCCAAAAATTGTTTTCGTTGTAGCCTCAAACCATCAACTGGCTCATGGTCACATATTGGCGTTAATTGAAATTTCCGCATTGGGATTCCTGGGTTACATCATAGTGAAATTATGGTGCCACCATGTCTGGCCATATTTTCCCTATGAAATCCTCAGTCATTAGCTCAACTGTATGCTTGAGCTCTGTTGAAATGAGGCTCAGAAGAGTCCAGGATTTTTTCATTCTTAATTTTTTTTTTTTTATTCTGTTTTTATAGTGCTCACAGGACTAGTTTAGTTAAACATTTAAATTAGTTTTCCACTTGTCCCAGAATGTAGGCAGTCAGGTAACCAAGACATGTTTGGTTCTTGAGTTTTGCACTGGACCCATCTGACTTAAGTAACAAAAAAACATTTTTTTCGTAAATACATGCACAAACACTTGCCTCCAACTGCACTTTTAATCTCACACAGACTTGCAGATTCCGTTTCGGATACAGTATGACTTACTGTAATTTAAAAATGAACTGAAATTCGCTCTAAGTGCTTTAATCTTATGAGGCAGCCAACAGGTAGCCAGAGGTTTGCTGTAAGTTGGATTGATGTAGGGTTTAGGTGCACAGAACGTGCATCTGTTCTGTAAAAGCCTGTGAAAGTTAGAAGATTAGATTAAAAAGTTAGAGATTTGTGTCGTTCAAATCTATGTGGGCCTATTTACCAAGAATACTTAGGGTGTGAGAACTGCCTGGAATGAGAATCGGCTCCTCCAAGGCCACCATGCAGATCTTTTGGAAAATAGTGGGGTGTTCTGTGCATGTAAAGAAAACCTGCACTTAGTGGGTCTTGTTCATGAGTGATAGAAAAGAAAGCTTGACTAGGGTCCCCAGGAACAGTTGTAGGTTCATTGTCTGTGGTGGCGGTGAAGCTTAGTCCTTAGACAGAGCTCTCCACTTAGCGCTTTGTCCTTATCCTCTTTTATAGTCATGGACTTTAGGTAGTGACCAAAAGAGGGAGGTCGCAGGTAAAAGTGGGAGCAGTGATGCTTGCTGGACTTGCTCTCCATGGCAGGGTGGGAGCCGCAGAGTAGAGCAGAAACTCCTTCCTTCGGAAAACCAGTGGCCAGTTTGGGTATCTGATAAGGATGGTTTCAAACACATTATTATGGATGTAGACCCCAGGATCCACTGGATGGGTTATATTATACGTTGGCTTGGGAATATCTGGGGGTCGTGTCAAATCTGTGGCCATGGACAGAGAAGCCTGGGCTTATCTTCTCAGCCTGTTTCCACTGTGACCTTTATCAGGAAAAATGTCTCCAGTGCAGAACTGAAGAGGTAACTTTTTAAATTCGGATTAGGGTTCAGAAAGCCTTTAAGTTCAACATTTGTCCTCATTATTCCTTTTTGTACGTATATATTTGTAAGTGACAAAATATATTTGTCGCATTAAATTACTCGAGGATTGCTGAAAGTTGAATATGCAGCACTATTTCATGTGCTGTTAATCAGTTGTACAATACAGTACTGTGCAAGAGTCTTTTCTTTGAAAAGAGACTTTTCTCTGATATCCATCTCATGACTTCTGTATGATTGTCTGTCAAAACTCAAATTAACGGTTCGTACTACATGCGCATTAGAACAGGTCAGTTTAACCTTGAGCAACAATAAATCCCATAAGGCACTTGTTTACCTTTGAAGTTCTGGATGTGTTACACATATTGGCTAAAGAAACAACCTTCAAACTCCGAGTCCATGATGGATTCCAGTGTTAACAGCTTCTCTGTCCTGCTTACATTTTTGTTAAAAGTAAAAATGCTTGCTGCTCGAGGCCTAAACAGATTTATCTGGTCATTGGGTGCTGGTACAAAATTTTACAGTTTTGCTAACATTGTTTTTCTACTCTGACCACTGATCAAATTAAATCGAGTCAGTCTTCTTCAGAAACTCTGCAACAGTTTATCTACAAAGAATGTCAAGTACTGATTAGAAAATTATAATATAATGTTCAATTTATAGAGCACATTCCACACAACCAAAGTTGCTATTTTTTAAATATTTATTTTATTACATGTCTAGTTTATATACTGTGATCTCTCAGTACCTGATTTATAGATTTAGTATGGAGTATTTAAACCCCACCCCCCCTCACTATTCAGTCCTCTATAACAAATCATGAGCTGAAAATGGAACCTGAGATATCATTATGCAGAGTAGCTGAGTATCAAGTCTCTCTAAATGGGGCTTTGCCTCTACCTGCACCTTCCACTTCCATCCTGACAGTAAGAAGCTAGACTTTTGGTTTATACAGAGTTTATACAGTCTAGAAACTGACTGTGATCGCAGAACGCATTTTATGTTTTTATACACTCAATTACTTGCAACAAGAAATGACTGGGAAGTAACCGAAGGGTAGAGCATGACACAAGGGCAATGCAATTTCAGACAGATGTTCAGAGGGACGTTCATAAGGAACATCTGCATTGTCTCTGTTTGTTTTTGCTACATTGTCACCCCAGGTTTCTTCCTACTACTTGTCTCCTGTTGTAACTGCATTGCTATAAGTACGAATTACGTTGGCATCACGCAAACTGCCCATAAGGACAGAGACGATGTATACAGTATAATTGTCCCAATGTTCGTTGATCGAGCCATATCCAGGAGGGAAGTCCTTTCAAATATCTGCTTTGTTTTTTTTTTTAAGCACCTTTTAGTCTTTTATACAGACATTTGCACAGTACTGCGTATTGTTATTTAATGTTAATTTGGTCCAGAATCACAACATTGTTACTTTTTAACTTTACTTTTAAAGAAGGCTTACTTGGTATGCTGCACCAGCTTTGCCATACACGCGCAATCATCGTTCACTCTTCTCCAGACATGGCTTCTCACTCAGATATGCAAATGTATTTGAACACAAACCATACAGCAGCTCTGTTTGCCTTTAGGAATGTGTTTTAGCCTTTCGCCGACGTGCCTCCAGCCAAATTTAGGAATCATCCAGGAAATATTAAAAGCTTTATTAACAAGAGGTGCTAGAAATCCAATCGTGGATTCCTTACAATCTTGACATGAATGTATAGGGCTTACCGTGTATTGTGCTCGTGTGATATGACCTTTACTGCCACCTGGGCCTTGCAGGGTGTTACTACATGGGAGAACTGTGCATCCACCAATGGACGCTGTGGGACGTTTTTTAAGGAATGTCTTTTACCCTGAGTTAACATGTAAATGAATGTTTGTAGAATGGAATTAGGAGGGGGAGATTATGTGCTCTCATATTGTAATCAGTGGCATCACATCATGCCTTCCTGAGAATGTAGTAAAACAGCAACAATAAGTACTAAGTATCTGATCAAACGTTAACATCTTTTTAATAACCTGTTTTTTCTTGGTTATTTTCTTTCTTTTTCTATTCATTCTGTGTTTTAATCCATCTCTTAATATGCGGGACCTATTCACTGGGCATACCATTACAGGAAGGGCTATTACTGACCCAGCCATTCCCCCCCCCCGACTGGACTGTTTTTCCTCAGGCACAGCCTGTAAGTGACATCTGACCTGGCCGGAAGTCACCTCTGGGACTTGAACCCTTGTCTTTACTGTGGTGAGTTATCATGTTACACTGCCGCATCACTCGAGCACCTGTGCACGGTCATGATTTTTCAAATCATGCTCAGAGTCACTGCAGGACGATCCTTTCAGACATTCGGTCTCCTGCCAGACATAGCTAGTCATGCCTGAATGTGACAGACCAGGCTGGAAGACCCAGGTTCCCCGTGGTGGTCAGACACCCTAAACTGCTGCATCACCTGAGCTCCTCTGTCTGCGACATGATCAACTTTTATCATATGCTGAGTCTTTTTTACTCCCTTTTGTTGGATCGTGGAAAGTCTGTTAAGTACAGGTGGCCCTCCGTTTCCGTGCGTCTTGTATCAGCGGATTCAACAAGCTGTAGATTGAAATGAAAAATCCAGCAATTTCCAAGTTGGTTTGTTTCAGTTTCTAGACATGCCTGCTGTAGCTCCTTGTGATTTCATAGATCCTCATTTTTTCTAAAGCGTGCGTCGTCTGAGCATTGTTTGCCCTATTTGTTCACGTGTACACACTGTTTGTCATTATCCCCTAAACAATACAGTATTACAGCTACGCTATTCACAAACGTTAGGGGATATTTAACTAATTAATTCATAAATAATTCGAAAGATCCCCTTATTTTTTGAGCAGTATATTTACATAGCCTTTACATTGTGTATATTATATTATAAGTTATATAGAGATGATTTAAAGTATATGGGAAGGGATGCATGGGTTATATTCAATTACTGCACCATTTCATTTAAAGGACTTGAGCATCTGCGGACAGGATCCAATTCCCGTGGATACGGAGGGGCATCTGTATTTGTTAAATACTGTATATTTGCAAATAGTTTTGTCATTTCTACTTGTTGACACTCTAATAGCAAAACAAAATATTGTGTGAAAATGTACTGTGATATTATTTTGCCACCTCTTTCGATAAACAAAGGGATTGTTTGTTGGTAACTGCGTGTCATGTGACTTCCCCTTAAGATTGTACTGCAAATTATTTGAACAGGCCAGAATGTAAGGGATGTATACTCACTTGCCACATTATTAGGAACACCTCTTCAACTGCTCTTTACGCTAATATGTTATCAGCCAATCGCACATCGGAAACTTGGTGCGTTAAGGCATGCGTTGGTATGGTCAAGACGATCTGCTGAAGTTAATCAGAATGAGGAAGAAATGTGATTTAGGAGACTTTGAACGTGGCATGGTTGTTGGTGCTAAACGGGCTGCCTTGAGTATTTCAGAAACCACTGATCTGCTGGGATTTTCACACACAGCCTTAGGGTTTACAGAGAATGGTCTGTAAAAGAGAAACGATGCCTTGTTGATGCCAGAGCAACAATATCTCAAATGAGCACTCAAAACAAGGAGGTACATCCTTGAATTTACGTGTGGAACGTTGATGCAGATAGGCTACTACAGGAGGAGAACAGACCTGGTGCCACTTCTGTCAACTAAGAACAGGCAGGGTTTAATTTAAAAAAAATTAAATAAAAAAAAATAAAAAGAAAAAAAAATTTTTATTAAAAAAATTTTTTTTTAATAAAAAAAAAAAAAAGGATTTAAAAAAAAAAACTTCACCTGGTCTTGATTTGTGCTCTGACATTCGAATTGTCGAGTCCGAATCTTTACGTAAACAACACGAAATCATGGATCCATCCTGCCTTGTTTCGTTGGTCAGGCAGTGCAGGGGGTGGGGGGTTTCCTGTCACACTTTGGTTCTTTTAAAACCAACTGAGCATCGTTTAACACCACAACGTCCCTTCATGACCACATTGTACCTTCTTCTGATGGCCGCTTTCAGCATGATAACGCACAACGTCGCTGTAATCCTGGTCTCATAGAGCACCTTTTAGGTGTGTTTTAATGTGAGATTCCATCTACTTCTCTAAGGAATGTTTTAAACAAGTTGTAAATTCTGCCATGAAGAATTAAGTCAGTTCTGAAGACAAAAGGGTTACAAACCCGGTGCTAGCAGGGAGTATCTAATAAGTGGCCAGTGAGTGTATAATAGCACTAAGATGTTATAGACGTTGCTTATTTTTCACTTCTATTAAGCACTTCTTCTTACATCCAGCGTCAACATGAGTTTGTGGATGTATCTACTAAGTCGTGCATGTTTGACTCTTGTTCTTCCCACGCTGAACCTGGTGTCGCGTCATATGGCACGCTGACTGAACCAAACCCTTACAGAAAAAAATCTTAAAAAGGCAGGGCAGAAACGCTTTCAGGTTTGTAATCATTATGAGCACTTTGTCTTCATTTTGTGCGGCGAGGACTACACAAAACCCTGTCAGAATGCTTGTTTATGTTTGATATGTAAACCGTGAATTGAGTGTCTTCTGTAAATCACTATGTAATCACATTTCACAGGATTTTTTTTTTTTTTTCCTGTTTAAAGAATAGTGAACATAAGATGCTATTAAGTTACTTTGTTTCCACTTTTCACTGTCACCTCTCAGCTCCAGCGTCCCTGGTTCGATCCCGACCCAGGACTTACTTGCCCTCTCCGTTTCTTCCCACAGTCCAAAGACATGCCATTGATGACGCTAAAACGGCCCGATCTGAATGTTACCTTGTGTCTGTTAAATAGCCGTTGCTGGTGAAAGCTTCGTGAAATAAGCAAACCTACATCCACTGATGGCATTTAGCGACTTTACCCTAACAGAACAATTATGCCATTAATTTATTAAGTCATTGAACAGATGTGATTCAAATAACATCCTTCTGACGTTTGTATGGTTTCCAGAGTTGGTTTTTGAGAAGTTCTTTCAGCTTTTAGTAAAACGCATTCCCGGCTGGACTGATACATTTTAGACTTTATCTTCTTACTGTATATATGTGTACTATATATGTATTTACTTTTTCATGCATGTTGAAGTGGAATACGATGCACACTTGCTGTGCTGCAGTTTTGATTAAAGAAAAACAATTAAACAGCAAACTGTTTTATGCCTTACGTCTGTTTTATGTCTTTAATTACTACACATAAAAGCAGATTTACCAAATCAGTGTATTAATAAAACCTCTGTTTTAGTCTTGTGGTTTAATGGTAAGAGCTACCTGCTGAAACAGGATGATCTGATGGTGAGGTTACTAAATTCTGCGTGCCCTGTTCAAGCTCTTACCATTAAATATACAGTCGAATCTGGTTAAATGGGACCAGCCGCTTATTTGGACCGAATCCTAAAGTACCGAAACAAATCCTATTATATACGTGTAATTAATAAACGTGTTATTCCCTTATTTGGACCAAAATTCTGTTTTATTGGACCAAAGAACGTGAGAGTGAATAAGAAAAAGAAGCCACTGCGGATTAAAAGCAGGTCAGCGAGATATGAGAGTTTTGGGGATTCCTGGGAGAATTTATGCTTTTATCAAAGGTCAGGAAATCCGAAAAGTCTTGTTGACAAGAGCAAAACCAGCAGGAGGTGACCACGCCCACCACTTTCATGATTTTGATTTTGAAGTGCAGTCTGTTAAGAGAAGGAATCAGATCCCACTGGATAAGTTCTTCAAACGTTGACTGGAATTTAGTAAGAACTTGTTTTTTACAGTATTATGCTTC
>JAUZST010009247.1:0-13100 GCA_034779995.1 Parotocinclus haroldoi
TATATATATAAAACATTTTTTAGGTGTTATTTTGTCCCATTTTTCCCTTATAATTCTCCACACGTTCTCTGTCGGTTAAAGGTCAGGACTGCAGGCAGGGACTCAAGAATTTGAACCCTCTTGTGTGCAGTATGTGGTTTTGCATTATCTTGTTGATAAATGCATGGATTTCCCTGCTCTAAGATTTCAGTGTACTTTTCTGCATCAATGCCGCAATAACAGAAGTATAAATGACCTTTACCAAGGGCACTGGCAGCAGCAGCATACCTTGACAGACCCTGGCTTTTTGGACTCTCTGCTAATGTGTTTTATTTTTCTATCTTCGGTTCGGCGCAAACGGAATCTATCTCCTTCAAAAAAGATCTTGAATACTGATTCATCTGGACCACAATACACATTTGTACTGTTGATGTGATGTGTGACTGTGATGGTTCATCCTAGATGGCTCAGAGAAGCCAATGCAGCTTCTGGAGACTTCTCAATTGAATTCTAAGCTTGATAAACGTTTAATCGAGTAATCTCTTACTCATGTAATTATATCAGCTATTGATGAGTGATGGTTCTGGATGCAGTGCCGTCTGAGGCATCAGAGATCACGAGTTCAGTTTAGGTTTGTGCTCTTTCCCTTTGGACTTTAATTCCTCCAGATTCCAGGAATCATTTAATGACAATAACTGTAGATTAGAAAATATCCAACCAATCCAATCTCCAATCTTCCTTTGAGGAAAATCGTTTTTTAACCATTTCATCAATTTCCTCATGTATTTGTTGAGGAACTGGGAAGAACATCTGCCCTTCTGTGCTCCTCAAAGAATCAGTTTTTCATGGATACTGCTTTTGTACCAAATCATCACCTGTTTGAAATCACATCATTATTCATCCTATACCTCATTACTAGCCCTGAATTTCCCCTGTCCCAACTTTTTTTGGAATGTGTTTGAAGGCCTATAATGCAGGAATTGATGTTTATTAATATGGTCTATCTCTGGTTCATACTGTCTGCAATATAAGTAAAGTCAATGTAAGGGACACTGCTTTGTTTTAAAGAGCATTTTCCTTTGCGTCTCAGCTCTTCCTGATCTGAGTTTGCATGTTATGAGATGTCACAGACAGACACAATTGGCTGTATCAGACGTAGGGTTGGCTGGACGGAGAACCCAAATAACGGCAAGACGTGGCCTCTTTATGTATGCACGCTGATTTTATTTACAGTTTTTATCCCCAATCCTCTTCATGGCTGAAAAGACTTTCCAGGAATTCACGCTGTGCAAGCGAGTATGACTGTTTATCTGGTTGTTGCAATCCGGGAGCATTGAACTCCATGATGTTCAGTACGAAATCCAGTCTGTATGGGACTGACAGGTTAAAGTACAGAATATCAGCACTGCGAACATCTAGTGTTCATACCTTCATTGATCTGATCCTCTAAGTCATAATAGCAGACAAACACATTGATTAATCAAAGTCCAGTCAGAAAAACATGAATCCCAAAGGTCACTGATTGTCCAAATGTTAGGTATTTAATGGTAGGTAATTAATAGAATGAGCTTCATGTCTGGCTTCTGGTGGTGTTTTGCTCGATAAGAAGGAAACACCAAAACTGTCACTGCTGTAGCTGGTATTAATGAATGGACACCATTGCTTTGAAGAGCATTGCTGCGGGTCATCTGTTTCAGCACAACGATCTGTGGACAGACTTGTGGGTGATCATGTTTTCCTGACCTTCTGATCCCCTGATGGGATTACCTAACGTTTAGCTCAAATAAACAATGGCAAATGCTCGGTTCTGTCCTTAAGCAAAGATTTAAGTCAGTCTTTCTTCGATCTGCTTTAGACCTGACATCGGTGTAAACCATTTGAGATTACTCCTCATTAACACAAATATCTCTAATCAGCCAACAGATCAGTGTCAACTCTAAAAAGCCCATGAGCTATGGCTGTTGTAGTGCGATACATTTTATTTAACACCCATATTTTTTGTTCGGATGCTTTTGGTCTTTAAGTGAACTAAATGGAAAAAGAGTAGATGATGTTTAGGACCAGTCTTGGCTCATGGAACTTTGGTATTGTAGTAAGAGGTTGGGGCCCCTGAACTCATCCTGTATTTTTCAGAGGTGTTTGTTCAGTTGGGGGATGGCCTTCAGCTGGACCAGGCTTTATAAGGTCTTGGGTAAACAGCCGCCAGTAGATTCCATTTTTAAACGTAGGGTGAGGGATTTCAGAGATTATGTAAATCCACAGATTTTTTTCACATTTGGATTTGAGCTCCAATCCTTCCATATGACGGGGCCTCCGGGGATCATGCGGGCCCTGGTGGCTCTGTGTTTGGCCTCGCTCCCGGCCCTGCTCTGGACGTCACCACTGCATGTAGAGAGGGACAGCAGTGGGTCGATGATCTGCAAACTCGCACCGCAGTGGAAGATCGGTGGTGTCTCTCCTATGGAGGAGCTCATGGGAAACGTAGTCGTGGTGGCTCTGCTGAAAGCCAGCTGACAGTTCTGTCTCACGCAGGCAGCCAAGTGAGTTCCTATCTGAATCTTAATTCTAAATTTACAGTCAACTGCACTTGGGCAGAAAGATTGGGTTCCACCTGGTCTGCACATTTGCACGTCAAAGTAAAGAGACAACAAAACCCTGTGGATCATCTAGCATGTGTTCTTTTAGTCCTTTGAGATTTGAGATTTGGGCTTAATGTACAAAATTTAAGCAACAGTTTAGTCCATAGATCTACTGAGGTCATCAAGGTCTCAGAACTTGTCGTGCATTTCTGAAATGTGCAAAACTGTGTCAGCTGTGTTTTCGTTTAGTAATACACCAAAAAGCAATTCACCAGATAAGCTCTATAGCAAATGACTGAGACCATGAACTCTTTGAGTACGGTGTAGGAGTGTAAATGCATTGCCATACAAAAATGGAGCATATTTACCGTCTTGATGGATTGTTGCATTTCATGAACACCAGAGGGCGTAGTAATGCTCACAGACGCACATCCCCTTCTCCTCCAACTGAAACTCCAAATGTCTCTTAATTGCAGGGGACTCGTTTCATATTGTTTCAATTTTTATAAGACAACTACGCGTTGCACTGACTTGTTTAATAACGTGCACAAGAAAATACAAAATATAAAAAATATAAAATTGTGTTAATACCCATTTAGTACGGAGTGATATTCAAATACTGCCACAGGTGAGATTCTTCTTCAAAGCTGTGTCGTCGTGTTTTAGGCTTGGAGGTCTGCGTGATAAGCTGGCTCGGGAGAACCTGACGGGTGTGGCGTATCTGATCGTGAATGAGCAGGACGCTCACTCCAGGGCCATGTACTGGAAACTGAAGGGTCAAGCGGCCGAAGGAATCCCAGTGTACCAGCAGAGCCCGTTACAGGATGACGTCTGGGACACACTGCAGGGAGACAAGGATGACTTCTTAGTTTACGATCGGTATGGTCTAGACGGTCCAGATGTAAAGTTTGCACTGCAAACTTAAATTCTAATTTAAATTTAGAACACTCATTTAATTTACACTTATGTCACTTAGCACATGTCCTTATCCAGAGGGACTTACGACTGATTGGGATTAAGCAATTAGGGGACAACAGTGGCAGCTTAGCAGAGGTGGGATTTGAACCCTGGACCTTCTGGCCCATAGTTCAAGCACCTTAACCGCTCAGCCTCCACATCCCCATGTTCACATTTACAATAATCGAACGTAATTAGAAGGGCTGTCCAAATACAACTGACACCCTAGTTTGCAGCTCAGCATCTTCTCAGCATCTTCCCCCTGCACCCCTCTCTCCCTGTCTCTGAACAGTTGTGGGCGGCTAACGTTCCACATCATGCTGCCGTACAGTTTCCTCCACTATCCGTACGTGGAGGCAGCCATAAGAGCCACGTACCACAGAGATGTCTGCAACTGCACGGTGAGCACCGCATAGTGGAGGACAAATGTAATGTCGGAACTATAAAATGGATTTGACACGACGTGTGTGTCTATTTTGAATGATTAGTAAGTGTATTTCAGTCAATGACTAAATACGATGCCATTATTATTACTAATAATGTATGTTTTCTGTTTTTATGTAGCTTCATTCCAACTCTAGTCTGGTTGCAAGCAGTAGCAATGTCACTACAGATTCTGGGCAAAACACAACTACACAACAATCACAACAGGGCAACCATCATCATCAACATCATCACCACCATCATCATCATCACCATCATCATCATCTTCCCAACCAGCAGTCCTTTGATGTCAGTTATGCAGAGAGCACCACGTCAGAAAAACACACTCACCATAACACACACAACACAGAACATGATTCTGCAACGGCACAGCAGCACGAACATCAACCATCAGCAAGCAAACACTCAGCCTTTTAAACAACACACCATTGTAAATGACTGATACTGTTTTTTTTGTTTTTTTTTTAAAACTGTAACCTTCAAACCTGAAACCGAGCTGAGGTTTGCATTTTTAAGTTCGTAGCGGCGAGGCTAACATGGAAGCTAATCATTATTATACAACAGGTATTGTGTAGCCGGTGCCTAAAGCCGTAATCACACTGGAAAGTGTCTTAGCAAAATGAATGAAGCTTAACTGGGATTGGAATTTGGTTATGAATATAAACCCTTTTAAAGTAGTTAGCAGCTTAGACACGATTTAGCAAGTCCAAGTACTTTGACTTTGTCTTGAATTCCTCATTTATGGGTCATCTTGAGATCTAAGAGAAAGTAAAAAAAAAAAACGGTCTGTTTTGTTTAAGACCTTCTTTTACTTTTGTTTTCCTGACACACGGCAGCAGTTTGGGGTTGGTAAATAAAGTTTGATTTGAAAAAATAACACAAAAAATTTGACAGGGCAGCACGGAAGCTCGGTGGGGTAGCACTGCTGCCTCACAACAAGACGGTCCTGGGTTCAATCCCAGGGTGGTCCTTTCTGAGTGGAGTCTGCATGTCCTCCCAGTGTCTGCATGGGTTTACTCTGGGTACTCCCGCATGCAAAAGGTGTCTCTAAAATTGGCCCTTTGCGTGACTGTGTGTGTGTGTGTGCCCTACGATTGGATTGGTGCCCCGTCTAGGGTTGTTCCTGCCCTTGCTCCCAGAGTTGCCGGGAGAGAGTCGGCTTTTCCCGTGTGGATTAAGCGGATCCACTGTCAGTTTTATATTTAACCCTTAGAATGATCATTATGTTGATGCTTCATGTTAATTATACTTGCATTTATTATTTTTACCGTAAATAGTTTTTCTTAGTAAATGCCTCGAGCTCACTTTAGACCAAGATAGAAATATACCACATGAATCATGTGTTTGGTCGCTCTCTGCTTCGTCCTCTTTGCTCTTAATGAAGCGTGTACTTTAAACCCAAAGCGGTGTGTTCATGCAGAAACTGAGCCAAGGTGCATTGATGTGGAGAGACATCACATGGTTTCAAATCTTTAATGCCTTTAATGTTTTTCTTCTTCTCCCTAACTGATAATGCTGTATTTGTCCAAGTGCTGACAAAAAACACAAACCAACCGCATATCTGTTATCAGTTAAAATCTTTTTTCAAGCCGAATAACGTTCCCTAAGTTGTTGTACAAAGAAGGACAACTTTTCTCAATAAAACTGGTCGAAACGAAAGCTTACGCACTTAGAATATTGCTGTATTTACGTGTTAAAGTAAATGATTAATCAAATAAAGTAGACGCAAGTTTAATGGTTTTCAAGAATGGATATTGTCTATGTTATATTCTTTTGTTTAGGTATTAAAGCAATGGTAGTAACGCTGTCTCACAGCAAGTAGGTCCTGGGTTTAATCCCACGGTGGAGGTCCTTTCTGTATGGAGTCTGCATTCAGTCACTCTAAATTGAAATCAATTCGAGGGCGTTAATGGCCTGCCTGCCTAACCAAAGAGGTGGTGCTACAGAATGTCTAAAACACCACTGCAGTGGTTTGACCAGAGACGTCTGCAGGGCGTCTGACAGACCGGCCGGTCAAGGTGATCAATTCATGATTAATGATTGAGGCATTAATACTGTAATGCGAAGTACAATCTTAAAGGCTGCCAGCAGATGGCACTATCTGAACACGTTTCATTTTCAACGCTTAGCAACCTAAAGAGCTTAAGATTTACTTGAGTACTTTTTTAAGAAAGTAAAATTTAAAGACTTGTGGAATGATGTTGAAAATTAAGTAGGTTGATTCGACCCTTAAGAAAAACTCATATGTTAATTTAATGGACCATTTATTCGTTTACTATTTATATATATATATATATATAAAACCAAAATCACACTTAAATCACACTTAAACAACACAATGTAACTCCGAGTTCCTTTTATTTTTGAGCAATATATATATGTATATATATATATATGTTTATGCGATTATTTCTGAATATAGTATGATGCAACATCATGACCTCATATTCTATGACTAGTGAGGTGAGTGAGACTTACCTGGCTGGTGGGCGGGGCGATGTATGAATGAGTGACAGGTGTGATTAACGGTAATTAACAGCCCAAAAAGCCCGCTGGTTTCCAAGGGAGCCAGAAGAGGAGAAACAAGGTTAAAATAAGACGGAGGTAATTGAATGTAATGTAGGAATGTTTGATTTGTTTATCTTTATTAGTAATAGTAATTTATGAGTGTTCGAAGCAAAGCTCATGTGTAACGAGATCATTTAATACAAAGCTTAATCAGCTAGCAGGATTTAGCATCAGCTACTCTTAACCTAAATCACTAGGGAAAGTTGGAACGACGATTCGTTTGGGGCGATTGGGAAATAACTAAGATAAAAGCAATGGTTTATTTACTTATTTTTCATTAAATGTGCTGTCCTGCACGAACCAGCGACTGGCTGCCTGGAAGAAGTAGTGTTGTTACTGTAATAAATGGGAATGTTATGCTAGGCAAAGACCTGTAGGTGGCAGTAGAGGAGCAAGGGTTACTGGAGCCATTGGAAGCCATTGTCTGTTCACTAAAAGTTAGACTACAACTCGCTGTCTGCTCTTTCTTTGGTAACCACGGATATTACAGTTACACAATAATTAAGCATTTGCATAATTATTAGTTAATGCAAAGTTAAGTACCAGAAACACATTCTATTCAAATAGTTCGTTTTTTAGACAGAAAATTCTAACTACGGTGCTACCGAATAATTAAAACTAACAAAACCAGTAAAAACAACACATAAAAAATAGCAATTTTTCAAATGCCAGAGCAAATCACTTTTTAAAATTTGTTTTAAAGTTTTGACTGTGGATGAAGACTTCCTGACGATGGTAGGCTGTCGCAAATTTAGGAGCAGTGACAGAAAACAGCGAGAGTTCTATTCAGTATATATTTCAGAGCGAAATATAGTTAGGTGTCTTACCATATAAGGTCTTATAAACAAACAATAAAATAAGAAATCATTTTAATCTCATGCGTAACCAGATACAGCGGATATGACTGAACACTTGGTTTGTGCCTAAATGCTAGGGGTAATTACTAATGCTGCCCGTGTTTAGTATGTTATATGGTGTCTTAAGTGCTGTTGTTCCCTGGGTTTTACCATCAGCAGCTTTTTCTTATTAATATATCAAAACACCCAGTGGTCACATACAGGATATGCCTCTGTTCTGTTCAGATACACTTTTGAAATATTTGATCTCCACCCCTGCACATCTTGGCCCACCAGAAGACACCTTCCATCTCCTCACCTCGGTCCATCCCAGAGAAGCAGACCCTGGCCATCCGATCTGACTGATAAGGTAAGAAAAGGGTTTGTTCTCAAAGGACTCGTGGAAAACTGTTTCGTGTTTCCGATGTAAAAAGATGAGAGGAGCACGACGAACGATGTTTTATTAGAGTCCAGGGGGACTGCAAGGGACTGGAGACGGGCAAGCCACTTACTCAAAGTCCACGAAAATAGATAGGAACACCGTACACAAACGCTATCATGCCATCTTGGAAAGGGCTAACAATAGATAAACAAGAGGTAGCAGGTGGCATGAATTTGTTATGAATTTCAAGAAACGTGGCTTGTTGGGAGTCCATAGAAATGTTAAACACAGCAGACAAGAGCATTTTTCTGAAAGAGAGGAAGCATATGGACATATTTCATATTTTAGTACCACAGCAGCATCTTGATCTCCAAAAGTCTGAAGGTTTAAAACCCCCTTCAAATACTGCAAATGACAGTCAGATTAGCAAGATGCAAGATCCAAGATTGAGTCCTTCTTGTTTGGAGTCTACGTGTCTGCGTGGGTTTACTCCGTATACTCTGGTTTCCTCCAACAGTCCAAAGACATGCATGTTAGGTTAATTGGTGTCTCTTAGCGATTGGGTCTGTGTCTGTGTCTGTGTGTCTGTGTCTGTGTGTGCCTTATGATTGTTTGGCGCCCTGTCTAGGGTTGTTCCTGCCCTTGCACCCAGAGTTGCCGGGTGGCCACCGGCTGGCCCGTGACCCCTTGTGGACTAAAGGAAAGATAATGGATAAATCTTATTAATAATTAGTGAGTGCATAAACTCAATGACTGATGAATAAACGGTGTGAGGGGCACTAACCAAAATGATGCTTAGGGCCTACACTGGTAAGGACCGGCTCTGTGCCTATGGATTTATAATAAAACGGAATAAGTACCAACTAACTTATTTTATTACTAACTTAAATATTATTATAGATAATATATTTTGCTTTTACTTTAATATACTTTTAAGTATTTACCTAATCAATCTAGGTCACCCACGGAGGACGGCTCCCTTTTTGAGTCTTGCCCCTCCCAAGGTTTCTTCCCTCTACTTTCAGGGAGTTTTTCCTTGCCACTGTCGCCCTAGACGTGCTCAATTTGGGATTGGCCTTTTAAGATAATATAAGATTGCAAAGCTGCTTTGAGATAATGCTCCGTTATAAAACGTTTTATAGAAGTAAGTTAGAATTGAACTGAATAATTAAAATCGTTTTACTCGTCATATCGTTTGAAATAGTAACTGCAGAGTGCATGACTGCCCTGTGCTGTAATTGGCCGTGCAGTTCTTTTTCTCTCCACTTGGCGGTGTCTTGTATTACGAGTGAATTACAGGACTTAATATACGAATCAAACGGCATAGATGCCTCGTAGATTTAGCAAAATCAACTACTGACCACAAACTTATATACTTTGTGCTATAAACACTGAGCCTGATCTCAAATCTAAGGCACGCTGGTTCTAAGTGAAGAGCGAACACGACGTCTGTAGAGAAAAGCTTCAATGAGAAATACTTCAGCAGATTTAAATGCAGTGGCGTTCCTTGTCAATAAATAAGTCCAGGAAAGTCCCCTAAATCACTAAATAATAACTATTGTGGCACCGTTATGATTTCACTGTCTTGTCTGTTTATCGTCCCCTGCCAAAGAATATAATGAAATGACTGTAGCACAAAATGGCACATATAATAAATATAATAAAGAATAGCCTATAATTAAAGATTGAATCTAAGTTGTTTAGTTCAGTATAAATGCAGCTACTCAAGGTGTAATTTTTTGGTTGCATGACCTTGTGAGTGTGTGTCCTTCCCTCCTCTTTGTCTCGGTCGTGTCTCTTCATGTGGGTTTTTTTTTTCTGCAGGAGTCTGTGTATCAATAGGTAGGGCAATGATTATTGACAGTGGCCATCGGGCACTTTCTCTCTAGTGTTTCTCTGTTTGTGTTCACTGTAACACAAATACCTTGTTTTGTAGTTTCTGAGCATTAAAGATGCACAGAAAGTGAGCAGGAAGTTGTGATGTGTTTACATAAGTTGTGAATCTGTTTTAATGATATAACTCTGATGTCATGGTTATGAGTATGACGTATGGTTCATGAGTATGATCTGGAATCAGACAGAAGTAAATGTTTTGCTGGTTGTATTGGGGGTCCCAGGTGGGGTTGGACGAAGGACAAAAAACAGAGAATCTCAAAGTAGAGCTGAAGTAAAGTACAGTACTGTTACTAACAGCCGGTGTGAGAGTGTGACGCTGTGCCTAACAGTGCAGAGCCTTATTATGATCTACATCCATCCATGTTTAAATTTTCATTATTTTGGCAGCACCATGAAGCATAACTGTAGAACTTTGTTATTTAGTTTGTTTTTAAAAACACAAATTTGATAGTGATGCGCTGAATAGATGTGCTGTTTATGCAGTCTAAACTAAATTGAAAATGTAAATTGTAAACAATTTTTTTGTAATTGTGTTTAAATAAGGCGAGCGCTTTATGTAGTCCAAGTGGATAATAAAACTTGCTTGATGAATAGTAATAAAAATGTAATATTTTCAACCATAATGGCAAAATACTCAAACTAAATATAATCTATTTTCAGAAATTCTAAATAAAAATCAAATTTTATATATTTAAAATCAAATCAAATATTATATATTTATTATAATTATAACGTATGTAATATAATTTCAGAAATCAAATATTTAAAAAATAAAATAAAATCTACTTCCACTACAGTCTATCAGGTTAATAAACAATAGATGATGAATATGGAAATTGGAAGCTGTTTCAGATGATAAAATACAAATACATTTTAGGTAATAAAATTAAGTATAAAACTGTAGTGAACTATCATGACAGCTTGTGCAAACTAAACTTACTGAAAATGATTTATTTGCAGAAATCTTAAATAAAACCACAACTGTTCATAGAGTCTAAATAGAAAATAGTAATGTTTAAAAAGAATCCAAATATAAAGTGAAACTATGTAGCGTTCTAGTATCACAGCTTTTACCAAACACCACAATAATTACATAATAATTCAAAAAGTAATATTAATTAATCATTCAATAAACTTACTTTGACTTTCAGAAATCTCAAATGTCTCAAATAACTACTTGCGCAGTCCCAAATGATCAGTAAAAAACAGGCAATGAAAACGTCTATTTTTAAAGATCTTAAAACGGATTAGTAGATTAGAAGTAGAACAAGCATAGCATTTGAGTGTACTATGTTCACAGCTGTTACCGTAATGCTAAAACGAATAGTGAAACCAAGTTAAAGCTGAGCTTCACTTTTAACGATGATTCGTTTGCAGAAGTCCTAAATAAAAGGCAAACTATTTGTGCTCTCAGACTAAAAAGAAGCCAAAAACGAACAAATTGCAAATGAAGCACAAATCTTTCAGCCTGATCAGACCGAGATGCTTCTGTATATAATATAGAAGTAAATTGAACGCTGTGTTTGAGGTATGGTACAAATTGTGTGTCATATCAGTGAATCGCTGTTTTCATTGTGAATGGCAAAACACACGTTTTTATTTTTATTCTATGTTGTGCTTATGTGAGGACGGAAAACTGTCCAACCAAAGCTTTCTTTCGATACCATTGTGCCACGCTGGTCATTAGTATGAGATGCTGGTAAGTGGTCTTACTGGTTATGCCGGTAAACCTTTGCTTACTTTAACTGCGAGTCATTTATCTCTTAGGGATGGGTTCCTCTTCTCAATGTGGGATGAGGGATAAGGGATGTCTCACTCACACTAAACCTAACCCTTTTGCTTGCCCAGCCCCCTCGTCATTAGGGAGGCTCTCTGTAACGCTCCAACGATCAGGCCAAATTGAAATAAACCCGAGTAGGCTTTACTTATCTTATCTCCTCCTGCTCTGACGCTTCAGCTGCCTCACAGCTCATTGGATCAGGAATATCCAATGGCCCCTTATTAAAAAGCTTCTGGCTGCACCCACGTCTGCTTGCCTTTTAGACACGGTGTGTGTGTGTGTGTGTGTGTGTGTGTGTGGATGGATTACATAGCCCATATTTAGTCTGCTTATTATTTCACCAAATTTTGAATCGTTTGTCAGACCCAGCTTGACTTCTGCTTGCATTTACTTTGCTTTTTGAACTAAGCCCTTGTCCAGACCAACATCATGGTGGTGAAGGAAACGCCGGCCAAAGGGTCATCCCATTAAACCAAGAGAAAAAGATTGATTCATTTAAGCACAAAATTCTTTTGAACTTCTTTTGTGACATTTTCATGTAAATCATTCAGCCGGTGCCCAAATTCATGCTCTAGAATTTAAGTTGTGTCTGTTCAGAGGAAGTCACGACAAACGGCTCTTTTAAAGTGAAGTTAAAACATTTAAATGTTTTTAAATTTCCCTCTATATTATGCATTTTTGTGTATATTTCTTTGCAACGTTATTTTTCCTTTTCTTTTTTTTTAATCAGCATTTTCTCAAAACTTAAACTTAAACATTATAAGCAAGAAACCTAGGGAGGACAAAGACTGGGAAAGGGACCCGACCTCTTGCAAGATACAAGAAGTTACCTAATGTATAAGTCTATAGTAATTGTATAAAGTTAAAGAGAGAACCTTATGCAAAGCAAATATAATAATTAAACTTAAATAGAATAGACTATGATAAAATGGAGAGTATATGAAATAGGGAATGTAAATCTATGACACACAGGATACTATATGTATATAAAACATTAAATGAAAAATAACCATCCGGAATTACTAAATCCTATTCTGAAATTCACTGAGGGAAGGCAGAAGTACATCCTCAATAAGGGTCCAGTCATTCACAGGTTCATTAACCACACCAGCCAAGCTTCATGCTGCCAGCCCAGCCCAGGGACTGCTATTTATAACTACAGGCTCTGACCTATAGCTACTCAATATATAATATATAGTTTTTCTATAATAGTCCATATATAATATATAGTTTTTATATAATAGTCCATATATAATATATAGTTTTTATATAATAGTCAATATATAATATATAGTTTTTATATAATAGTCAATATATAATATATGTAGTTTTTCTATAATAGTCAATATATAATATATAGTTTTTATATAATAGTTTATATATAATATTAGTTTTTATATAATTATAAACATATAATATTAGCTTTTATATAAAATTTTATATATTATATTAGTTTTTATATAATTGTTTATATATAATAGTTTTTATATAATAGTAAATATATAATATAATTTTATATAATAGTTTATAATATTAGTTTTTATATAATAGTAAATATATGATATTAGTTTTTATATAATAGTGAATATATAATATATAGTTTTTATATAATAGTTTATATATAATAGTTTTTATATAATAGTGAATATATAATATATAGTTTTTATATAATAGTGAAT
>JAUZST010009248.1:0-13099 GCA_034779995.1 Parotocinclus haroldoi
TATATATACTTTCACAAGCTGTTTACGACCATGATGTCAGACCCATTTTTATTTTCTATTATAATGTTATAATTGTTAAAACCTTATTAAAGTAAATAGACGATCAGCCCGTATTCACATATGTGAATTAAGTGTATTTGTGTTTTTTGTGTTTTCTTTTCAACCAAGACTTAGCTACACAATATAAAACCAAACTTACTGAAAAGCGACCAAACTGTGTAATACTGCTGGAAAAAGCTCCCTAAAAACTCCAGTGCGCAAAACAGAGTGCTTATAATATTCACTTTTCAATACCTACTGTGGGGGTTTTAGGGGTTTTACAGCTTGCAAGGTGTGTAAGAACCAACCATGGACACTTCCCCAGCCCATCACAGGGCAATTATGAATAAGAATCATTCATTCATTTGTTCGTTCACGTTCATGTCCGATAAGAATCATTAGTTTTTAATTAACATTTCAATTTGCTCTGTAGGATTCAGCACAGAGAGGCAGTGAACTCATTCAAGTGCAAGAGCAGTGCCTTCTGCTGGCCCTGGCTGCTCACTGGCTGTGCCAGCGCAGCCCTCCTGTCTCTGTGGAGCGTTTGGCTGAGCTGGAGAAGCGTCAGTGGGAACTGCGGGTGCACCGGCTGGTCCTTACCACTGCCTTGGAGCAAGAGAGCCTGTTTGCTCCAGCACCTGGGACAGAAGATGCCTTTGACAGCCTCCTCAAAGAATACTCTTTCTGCAAAATGACTGTCCTAGACAATCCATCCTATCTGAGAATGGAAGGCCTTCCAGCAGTGGAAGAGGGCTGCACACTGGTGGGAGAGAAGCGAATAGCCCTGACCACTCTTATTGGCCAGCTTTTGGATATGGGAAGTGTTAATGAAGCGAGTCGAGTGTGCCGATATTTTGGTTTCCCACACAGAGATATGTGGCTTGTGTTGCAGTGCCGTGGTTTGGCCTGTGGAGAAATACAGCCTGGACTGCCGGAGCCTGTCAGCCCTGAACACGAGAGCAGGACCAGCCTTCCAACCTGTAAGTATTTAGACTTCTTTAAGACTGATTACCATTATCTAGATTGATTTTTTTTTTTTGCATGTTAAAATGATGCAGTTTAAAGGATGAAAAACCTTTAATGTAGAAACATTAGACATTAGACAACAGACATTTAATGCAGAAACTAGAAGGTGGTTTTCATGTACATATAGCCTTATTGGCCACTTTATTAGGTACACATTGCTTGTACTGGGTTGGACCCAGTATTGCGTTCAGAACTGCCTTAATATAGAGTTAACGATGTGCTAACAATGTATTAACAGTTGTACAGCCCTCACCAGTGAGTAGTAGTTTTGCTAACTTTTTTCTACAATACTTTTTTTCAATCTCCAGGTTCCAGCACAGGAAGTCTGTCCTCTTTTGTGGTGGTTTCCTCACCTGAAGATCAGGTTCTATCCCAACTACAGATGTTGGTAGACCAGTGCCGCCATGGCAAAAGCTTTTGCAAGCAGGTTCTTAGCCTCTACGAACTGTCCAAGGTACCTCCCTCCAGTCTTTAATGCTTGTGCACACAAAAATACCTCATTCATCTGCAGCTCAAATGTAGCTGAGCAGGAACATGTTACCTTACCTGTAAGCAGATTATGGTCTTTCTTCCTCCTTCTGCAGGAGCTGGGGTGTTCGTTCAACAAGATCTCCTCTGAAGCACCAGAGGAAGTGCTACGGAAAGTTCTTCTGTCCCAGCAGCCTGAACGCTATAAAAAAGCACAGGCTTTTATCAGTGTGCAGGGCCTGCAGCCTGAGTGTGTAGCACAGTTAATCTCTTCCATTGTGCTGGGTGGACTACTGGAATCATCACAGGATAGAGAGACAGGCAACAATTTTTTTTCTTACATATTCAGTATAGGAGCTTGTTTCCAATTTTTGGGTTAGGACGTGTGACCAGAGGTATTTTTAAAAACTTCCATGACCAAGAAACACAGAAATGAGCTGGTTTTAATACTTAATATGACTGCACTGTTGGAAACACACTGCAGCTCAATGGATATTTTCTCTTTTCCATTGAAAACCTCATACCCGGATTAGTCAATTTCGTACTTATTCTGATGCTCATAAATGTACCGAGTTGCTGCACGTGATTGGCAATTGAATGTGTACCTAATGAAGTAGCCAGTGAGTGTACGAGTGTACGTAAATTATGATGCTTTTCTTGTTATATAGCTGAGCGGCATGTATACAGTATCTCTGAAGGGAAAGATGCCTTCTTGCAGCTGGCTAAACTGTGTGGAGACCCCAACTTAGTGGGCAACCAATTACTGGACAGTATCCCGACCATTCCTCTAGCAGAACTAGGCTGCAGTGAGTACTGATTTAACTGATCTCTATTCATCAAACTTTACAATTCTGAAAGAATCTTTCATTTCTCGTCTTGCATAGAAATCTGGATAATAAAATAACTCGTTTGCCCATGAGTGGAAACCATGTTATTTACAGCCACAACGTCCAGAATGAAAAGACCGATTTTTATTTCCTATTGCAGTTTATAGCAATTCTTAAAACGTTGGATGTTAAATTGAACAAACATTGGTCTGAAAGTCGTTAAATGGTACATTCCTGTAATTCATCACTGCCTTGTACAAATTGCCGAGTTTGGAATGTGTGTTTTTTTTGTAGCTGTGGAGCTTTTAATTCTGGCACATGACTGCTTCAGTCTCACCTGTAACATGGAGGGCATTGTCAGGGTCCTACAGGCAGCTAGACACCTCAGCCACACACACCTGGCTCATGGGGAGCGCTATGGGCTGCTGGTGAGTTCTGACATTCTCTATCTGAACTGTATTACGTTGCTATGTGCAGTAAATTAGTAAATAAATGGTATGACCTACCAGTCTCCATATTTATAGCAGCTGCTTTTAATTGGTTTGTCATGAGGCCGACTGTTTGCTTGTTTTGCATATCCAAAGCAGCTATTTTTCTGCATTGCAGGTTCGATTACTAACAGGTATAGGAAGATACAACGAGATGACATATATCTTTGACCTTCTTAACCAAAACCATCGATTTGAGATTCTTCTGAGGAAGAAAGTGGAGTCGGTAAGATGGAAATGTTTCAAATGCATGTTTATGCAACAACATGCTTGTGCAAGTGTGCATTACCCTTTCTTACTGTATGTTACAGAACACCAGATTAAAGACCGCTCTTCTGGATTACATTAAGCGCTGTCTGCCAGGTGACAGTGAGAAACACAACATGGTAGCTCTTTGTTTTAGCATGCGCCGAGAGATTGGAGAGAACCACGAAGGAGCTGCTCGAACGCAACTCAAACTCATCGAATCCCAGCCATGGGGTGAGAGAGGTCTTTCAAATCAATTAGATTTAGAACTCGGCATATTCACACACACGTTTTTTATTTACGTGCTGTTTGAACTGTTAATAAAGGCTCAGTTAGGGTAACAAAATGATAAAACCACAAAATAAAACAACAAAACTATTTTGACTGATCAAACACATTTCTGAAACAAAATGTGTCATCTAGAAAGTGTAGAATTCTGCATCTGGTTACTTTCAAAACTGAAGTTGCATTATGGTTCTTGCTGGCTGCAAGAAAACAGTCTGTCATAATAGAGCGTGGATGGAGGGCATCAAACTAGCATTTAGAAGCAGAATGATGATTTATGTTATGGCCGCACTTCCATTGTGTAACTCGTGATTATGGTGTTATTGATGCTGCGATGGTGAAAATAGTGGGATGGAAATCAGTGGGGAAAATAGTAGAAAATCTGGAGTTAGAAATTTTTAATTGTTTATATATGTTTATTATACCATTGCTAAAACAACAAATCTAATGACTTAAGACTAATTTTAAGACTTTTGCACAGTGCTGTAAATATACTGCACATTTTTTTTCCTTTTTTGTGTATATAGGGTTTAAAATTCCAAGAGACTGTTGAGAGTAGTGTTTATATTAAATAAATTGATAAACAGTTGATTTGAGATCTACAAAAATTGACACACTGCTATCTTTATTCTACTAAAATTATATGTTATGTCTTTTTTTTTTAAACAGCAGTCACTCCGGAGCTCAAAAGCGCTTTAGAAAAGGCTCTCTTTTTGCTGAAAGATGCAGCTGAAAGCTATTCTAAGGTATGTACAATTTTACAGATGCTAGATGCATTTGGGGAGTTGACGTGATTTGTGTTTGTGTATTTCTTCCCCACTCAGGATTCATGCATGCGGCAGGCATTGCGGTGTGTGAAAATGGCCAAACTCATCACTCTGCAGCTTCACTTCATCAGTCATGGGCAGGATCATCGTGTCATCAATCTGCGGCCATCAGAACTGCACAGTGCTGTAGTATCTTTGCCACGCTGTTATCAGGTCTTATTGTATTCATCTTTTCTCCAAATTGATTTTATTTGAAATCCTTAGCTTTAGCTTCAGATTGATGTATAAATGCTATGTTCCTGTAGAAACATAGGATCATATTATATACAGTATGACACTAAATACATCTCTGGTTAAACTGTTATAAAGCCTGTAGTTATAAGGAGCAATAAGAGCTTACTGAGGTCAAAATAATTTTATTGGGGTGGCATTAAGTGACCCTCGAGGTACTTTTGTGGTCTAACTAACAGTACCAGTTGGTCCACAGACAAAACTAGCCACATAGTCTCTGCAGCAGAAACCCAGTCATGATGCAGTTGTATTGTGTATGTATACAATTTCTAATCGTATACACAGACAAAATGAATAAGCAATAATTAAATTGAATAAATTGAAATTCAGCAAGATTAGACACATGAATACCATTCATATTTTGCTGTTATTAATAGCACTATCGTCACATATTGAGCACAATCATTTTTATAGTTTCTCTTTGGCTTTTTTTGACTTTTTTACATGGTTACTCATTCTGAATACATGTAGAAGAAAATAAATTAAAAAAAAAAAACAGAATATGTGTAAAATTAAAAAAGGGCCATTGTGAGACTGATACCTTCTCCTATGTTTTGGGCTGGAATAAGATGCATATCCTGATTTAAAAATTAAAGCAAGTGTTTCGAGTAACAAACAGATGACATGCTGAGACACATTTTTCTCGTCAAATTGCATTAAAAACCAGGTTTTACGAGCCAATCGCATGCCGATGTATGACTGTGTGGCGTTTATGGATGTAGAGGCTGAAAAATGTTAGACTATTCCATTAAAATAGATCATGTAATTAATAAAGAGTCTTAAGTATTTAACTGATATTAATACTATTATATTCATTGATTTTTAGGCATTTGTAGTAGCTGAGGCATACGATTACAGCCCCGATTGGGCAGAGATTCTGTATCAAAAGGTGACCTTGAGAGGGGATTTCTCTTATCTGGAAGAGTTCAAGCTTCACCGACCTCTACCACCCATTCTGTTTGAAGAAATTTCCAAAAAGTAAGCTTCATTTAATCCTACAGTGATTGTAATTGATGATTGTAGTTAACTCATTTACAAGCTATGTGTAATTTGCCTTAAAATGTGTCACTGAAAAATATGGATTTGCAATTTTATGCAATTGCTAAAACTGTTGTATTTTCTTTCTAGGCTGTTACACAGCAAGCCTTCAAACAGTGGCAGTCAGAACCTAAAGAAGCTCCTGCAGTATTGTGAAGATGTCTACACCCACTATAAGCTGGCCTACGAGCACAAGTTCAGTGATGTGGCCAGCATGCTCTTGCAGGATTCCAAAACACAGAGTTCTCTCAATGATCGACTAAGCAGCTGACTAACTCGATAACACGCTTAATTATATCACCCTGTTCACAATATGAAGTTTTTTTTCCTTTTTGACATTTTCCATCGAGTCTGTCTGCAGTCCTTTCCTAGGCAAACCTTAACATTTTGAAATGTAATTAAACTATAGAATTGTAAATAAAATAAAACATAAGAACTTGAAGATGGGTATGTACATATTTAAGATATGTAAAAAAAATTCCCAACATATTGTTAGTGGTTACACTTTTGAGTCAGGTTTAAATTATGCATGCTTCTGTTCGCATGTGCATTTTTATTAGGAAAAAAAATGCAACAAAGAGTGAGCTTTTCATTTTGCCTTTCCAGTTTCATCAGTATTTGATATTAAATGTGTTAATGTTTTAGATTATGGCATTCACATATAGGTAGCTCTAAATAATTAACAGCTGTTACAAATTAATTCATATTCAGAAGAGTTTTACCCCTGGTTTTTTTACACTGCTCACAAAAGAATTATTATTTCTTTATTGTTTCATTTTAAAGTATCCCCTAATATTTGGGAGCAGTATACAACCTGCTATTTCATCTTCTACATTCCTTATTATCTACCTTATATATCATGAATTTATTAACAATCTCCTTTACTCATAGCATATTATATACATTCTGCTTTTAACAGTACACAGTGGGGGCCAAGAGAAATGTCTTTTCCTTATTTTATGCATTTTCATTGCGATCATATAAACACTGTCATAAAGTAAAGTTGCATCTTTGAAAAAATCATTATGACCAGGTTCAAGGTTTGGTATTCTGGGCAGTGAATCTTAAACAATCAGTTTCAAATTTTGACCTCAAATATCAACCAGAGGCTTATGGTCCCAAATGGTCCCATTTGGACTGAGGATCAGAAGCCTAACCTGGAAATCCATCCTGGGCACCGGCTGGCTCACAACACCGTGTGGAGTTAGGAGAAAGATAATGGATGGATGGATGTTTCCATCACCTTGTTTATTCTAAAAACTACAAAGGCTTAAGGCTTTTCAGGTGGCAAAAGTTGGTCCAACTCCGTATTAGCGAGACATACCTAATAAAACAGCTGGTGATTGTGTGTGCATGTATAATAAGATCAGAAAAAAAGTTGTTCCTTATCACTTTGGTAAACATTACAAAATGATCTCTAAATCCGAACGAACAAGCAATGGTGTGCATGGAGAGAAAACTCTTTAGCAGGCTATTGGAAAAAAAAAAACAGTTTGTGGATGGGGCCAGAATAGATTGTTACCAAAACCGAGTACATAGATTCAAATGAGAATTGTTGAATCTGTAGAAAAAAACACAGAAGAATAGGCCCTAAAGTGAGTCTGATGGTACCCATGACCCTAAAAGTATAAAACACTCCTTTAATGTGGATCAGTATAATGCCACAAAAAAGTACAGTTAAAAGTTGTTTATCCAACTTTTAATGGTGTTTCCTTATTACAGACTTAATGTGTACCTTCACTGTTTCTCTCACGGGCAATTCGCTTTACTTGTGCTGTTTAGACACCCCACAGATAATGTGCGTCTTGCCTTAAAATGGCTGATCTGAGGCCAGTTTGAAACTACGCGCTAACTTAAGCACCCCAGTAGGAGTGATATCGAATCTGCGGGAATGCTGTAGTCATTGTGAATTAATTCGAGAACATCAGGAAACGCCGCACGACTTGTCGACTACATGCTGCTTCTACACAACGAAAACTCTTCTATCTCGGAGGCTCGACAAGAACATGGTAGGTTGGGGTGCAACAACAACGAACACGTCCCGAACAACACTAGAAGGCACTTTGAGATCATCACTGATTCGATTCTTTTGAACAGTGTCGTTTGCCCACGTGATTCATTTCGAATGGCGTTCGAATCCTCGATCGTTACCCAGCAGTGTTCATATCTCTGCTCGTCACTTCTTGATGCTCTCCCGAGTTTATTGTGCTTTAGCACTTATAGCAGCATACTTTTTAAATATGGGGACAGGAAATGCTTATTTTACGGTTTATTTGTTGACAGGTGTCTTCTTAATTCACGGTAAGTTCTTTTAATTACTTCACGTGTAACTGAGTCAGACGTTAGAACAATTGCCCCACGTAACTGTAAAATCGGAAGCATTAAATAATCTTGTGGTGTAGAAGAATTATTAGTGCCATTATTGTTAACCTGATTTTTAAAACATAATTAGCTTAACATAAATTTCATTTAAGCTACTATGTTATGGACTAATGGGTTGATTTGATACCTTTGGGATGTTCAGTATATTTTATATGAAATCTCATTGTAGACGTTAGCTTATTTTCTTCTTCATATTAAGCTATTCTTGAGAAACAAGATTGTAGCAATGACTTCACAGAATGGTGATTAAACCTTATGCATTAGAACCGCAGTATATTAGTTTTTTGTGTCATAATTACAGCTTGTGTTTCCATGTTAATATTTAATGCCACACACGAGTCATTACAACTGATTTTGCTTTGAAGTGGTCAATAGAAGTCTCTTCAGACATGAACTGGATGCCACTATAGTTTGGGGTCTGATGGCGAATAGAGAGGAATATACTTGTATGCACTGAAGTGTACAGGGTTGCCCAGGAAAAAAAAATTACTGTGAATTGCTTGACAGTTTTTAATGTGAACTTTCACAGTTTGACCACAAAGTTCACAGTTCTACTATGATTTTTTTGATAGTAATTTGGACACAATGGTTCCATTGTCAAATTTCATATTACAACTGTAAACTTGGTTGACTATGAACTGATCATAAATTATTTTACAGTTCTATTATGGATTTTGTTTGTAATTTGGCCACTTTATGGTTCTTCCTTCAATTGGCCCTAGGGGATGAATAAAGTTTTCTGAATCTGAATCTACTGTCAAATTTCACACTGCATTTTTTTTACCTAGGGAGACACTTGATTAAATTCGAAAATCAATATGGTGCCATGTGAATTGACTACAGAAAGGCTTTTAGTCAGATTTGTACACCCCTCAATAATAAAATTTACTTCAGACTAAAGGTTTGACCATAATAACCATGGATATTGCTATTGAGCATGTGTAACAAGACTATAGATTGCTGATTGTATTGGTGCTTTGTTGTAGGTGAATACCTGTCTTCTAAATACGCTTTTCGTTATCTATTTCACTTGATGCAATTTTAAACAACGACTTCATTTCTGAGAGTCTTTATTGATGTTTTTCTTTGGTGGGTGGCTACAGTGTCTCTGCAAGGCGAGCACCAGCGGCGTCTATATAAGGATCTAATGAAGAACTATAATCCTTTGGAGAGACCAGTGTACAATGACTCTCATTCTCTCACTGTTCACTTCAGTTTCAGCCTCATGCAGATCATGGATGTGGTGAGTTCCCTCTTAGATTACTTTTTTTTGCGAGGCAAAAGCTTCACCTTGCACCGATTACAGTTACACGATGATATCTGTACCAGCATCACTCATGCTGTGGAAATATTTTAATTACAACAATGAAATACCACCTAAATTATTATGTATTGATAATACATTTATTTGTTGAATACCAATTATTCCATTAAATCTATCACCATTGTATAAAGGTAATTAGCTATTTCAGACCATGTGTTTGGTGATTTCATTAGGGGTAAGGGGGTTTCAGGCGCTCTGGTCTCCCTTACCTGTGGTAAAACCAATGGAAAATCACTGACCTTTTCTTTGTGAAACTACAAGCATAAATGTGCCACAAACAATAAGTTACAGTTTCTTAGGGAACAAGCTTTGTGCGCTATGCTACCAGTTAGGCCAGTGTGTTTGTGCGGTGTATAATTAAGTGTATTAAATAGTGTAAAATGTGTATAAAATAAACTTTCTATCGCTGTATTGAATTAAAAAGAAAGATAATGTAGTAGTACTGTTTACTAACCATATACAAGCACAAAAAGTACTATATTAATGAAATGAATGAACATGAATTTAAATATTATTGTTGTTGATAACCATTATTATCAGCCAAAGCCTAAGCTGAAGTTTGTAGTCTCACTTTGATATTTCTATGATATACTGCACAGTTATGTTTTCTAGGATGAGAAGAATCAAGTTCTAACCACCAACATCTGGTTACAACTGGTAAGCCCACTGTGTTCATATTTTTGTCAAATGTTATGAGAGTTAATTTTGTTATTCATGATACCTCAAGGCCAAGTCTTTTCTTGACACCTGAACATCCAAAACCAGTGGAATTAATATTGGGTTTAGTCAGCTATGGATTGGGCTGCTATATTTGCCTCCACTCTCCTTGGAAAGCTTAATACTATATTTTGGAAAATGACTGAATGGACCCATAAAAGGATTATGTTTGGCGATAAAGGATCCGTTCTATCTTTATAAAGCTAGACGAGGTTAAGTTCGGGGCTCTCTCTATGCAATTTAAGAGTTAACAGTTGAGGACAGACATTTCTTTCCCTATCTAATTAAGGAGATTTTACAATGGTCCAGTTTTAATGACAAAGTATGAATAGCTGCATTAAGAAAATTAATCCGCATGGGTCATTACAGGAGACACCAATGGCTCTTGATGGATCCCAAATCCTGATAAACGACTATGCCATAATTTTATACAGCTTTGCTCTCTAATGCTTTCCTGTCTGAACTTCTTTGAGCTTTCTGCTTGATCAAGACATGATTCTACTGTAAAACTCATTTAGTACTCCACTTTTTAAAATGCCATGGTTCAGCATTTTCTTAACCATTGTGGAATGTGTTCAAATGCATATTTCAGGTATTTGGATATTTAATTAGAGGTGGCGGTATTTGGGCCACTGGGAGCATTTGTCATTAACATGAGTAGACGTTAGTATGGACACGCATGCAGGCAAATCTTTTGTCAGTTGTTATTTTTAAGTGATGCCTATAAGATCTAAATAAGCATGTTGTTTTTATTTTGAATTTCAGTACATTATTCAGTCAATTACAGGAGTGTATATATATTATACACTTTATTATAAACCAGTCATTATCTTATGATTTTGTCCAACTGTAGGTTAATGCAAGTATTTTTAGCATGTTTAAGCTAAACTCCTCAATGATATCGTATATATTAAACTCTTTGGTTTATGATATGTGTAACTTGATGAATTGAATGATGAATTTGTCAGACAGTATGCTCATTGTTAATTAGGGAGCACCTGTACAATGAAATCCCTTTTATGCATATAATGCCACATGATATGTGAGATTCTGACGGTCTGGAATGAGTTAATTTAATTTACATTGTTTCTTATTGGAAAAAAATTGCTCAGGTACTGATGTTTCACTGCATTCCTAAGATTGTGATTTATGTGGCAACAGTTTCTGAAGGCTGACTAATGAATTACGTTCCATGCCTAGTTGCCTTTGTACAATACAACTATATTAGCTACTATTTTGTGCATATTATGGTTTCTGTCATAAACATGTTAACTCCCCTTGTACAGAACTGTTATTTATGTTGTTGCTAAGCAGATTTAATGGATGTAGGGGTCTAGCAATACAGTGTCTCAGCTGTAAGCAGTACAGTGAATACCAAAAAATCACAGATCAACAGGAAAGCTATCATACATATATGTGCCTGTGAAAGATCAGAATTTGGCATCTACCTCATCCTTGTATGATAAGCTTAGAAAATTCTTGGTCTTCTCCAGAACACATTATAAAGCAGAGCTAACAGATGGGCATTATGTGATTAGGCACTGTATTGAAGAAATTGACTTATACCAAACCACTAGCCAGAATGATAGCTCAGACTGATTAAAAAGGATGATGTTGTAGTGAGGTCATACTTGCAAGTCTAACATGATAAGCAGCTACTGCTACTACTATAATATTTTGATAAAAGTGCCTGGAGAACATGGCATTCTAAGTATGACAGTTATTTTCTGTGGAGGAATTAATCTTTTGCCAGAATGACATTACATACCCTATACACTACTAACAGTAATGAAGAGTATCAAATGGCTATGAAATGACTACATTTTTAATTGAAGTATCAGTCAAAAGTATTAATCTTTAATACTAATAATGGTGTGCCTCGTGTCAGTTCTTGAAACACTAGATGCAATCTTAAAATTCAGTCTAATCATCACACCCTCATTCACTCCTTGGGGCAATAACTGTTTTAGACAGTAACTATAGGAGGGCTGATTGTAAATTTGTTCATTGCTTTCTTTGTTCATGCTGCCTTCACAGTACTGGGTGGATTATTATCTGCAGTGGAACATGAGTGACTACCCTGGAGTGACAAATGTAAGGTTTCCTGATGATCAGATATGGAGACCAGATATTCTGCTCTATAACAGGTACAACAGCAAAGCCAATTTTGCACAGAATTTAAAATACACTGCCATACATTAAGGGAAGAGTTTCTCTTCACTATTTATATTATGCAACCATTCCTTTGTCCAGGCCCTCCAGACCGTGATTTAGTAATGACCTCATCTGGGTCTACCTGCTTTACTGTCAATGATTTTGAGGACATTTATTTATGTAAATTTTATTCATTTACAACCGCAAATTAAGGTTAATGTTGTATGTAGTATAAAAATTTTATAAAAACACAATGTATCTTACATTTTATTTCATTACAGACTATATGAACCTGGGATATTTCCTGTTTTGTCGGGTTAACCTAATTTGATTTGTTATTACAAAAAAGTTGGGGTGGTAAAGCATTTACCATTCTGACATATTGATATTTTCATTCACGTTTTGGCACAGAGGATACCAAGTGATTAAGTGTTTCAGCTGTTATTTTGTTATTGCAAATGACCTTTACCAAGGGCACTAATATAGCCCCATTCCCAGGAACCCTGGCTTTTGAAAGTGTTGCTGATAACAGTCTAGATGGTCCTTAGCTTTGGTCTGGGGCACACAGCGTCCATTAAAAAAAAAAGTGTGGTGGTCCATCCCAGATGCTTCTCAGCCCAGAGAAGTCATAACATGACTTAACAGTAGGGGCTGAAGTGGTATTTGTGAATGTAACTCTATATTGCAGGGCTTGATAATGTTTTTTGTTACGAGATGTGGTGGTTTTTAGTAGGACCCAAGTATGCAGGATAGACGTATCCCACGACGTATAATAAGAATAAGGAAATAATATAGAACAACTGAAAAGGAATGAAGAGCGGAGCGTAAGGCTCCTAACACAAAAAAACAAAAGGATAAAAGGGCGCGCCACGGCATTGCATCTCGAGTGGGAGCAACGCGTGAACTGGTCGCAAGAAGGTGCCAAAGCGCCAATCAGGGCAGGTGTGCCGCAGCACGGTTTGGGACGTCTCCCAAATGGCGAGGCACGGAGGTAGTCCAAATGCCAGGGAGCAAGCGTAAGCTCGAGTGTGCATGCAATCAAGGAAA
>JAUZST010009249.1:0-13099 GCA_034779995.1 Parotocinclus haroldoi
TCTCTCTCTCACACACACACACACACACACACACACACACACACACACACACACACACACACACACACACACACACAAGCAAGTTACAGCTTCTGCATGTCTAAAACCAATCAGTGTGTCAGCATGTGTATGATAGAACTGTCAAATTGGCAGTGTGTTTCCATTTAAAAGAAAACAATGCTGTAGTAACAGAGCCACATTACAGTTTTAAAAAACAATTAAAACAATAATTACATTCACACACAAAAAGGTATGTGCATCCTGCTACACTGTGTTGTGCTTTACTCCAAATATTGCTGCTAAAATCAAAGTCAATTTTATTCTTTTACAGTGGCAAGGGACACTTGCTCAACATCTCAGTGCCAGATATCTCCAGAGACCTACAGAGCTTTTCTTCTGGAGTCCACGCCTCGACTGGTCAGAGCATTGGAGTATGTCTCTCGGAGAGGGACATATGTAATATTAGACAGTAGCTTTAATATGATGGCTGATCGGGGGATATTGTGTGTATATATGTAGTTATGCATATTTAGCAGTTTTAGAATTGTTGTTGCAGCACTCCATTAAAGACCATGTGTAACTTACTGTCGACGACTGAACGAAAAATTTTGTGAGTTTTAGCATATCTTAGACTTTGCTCCCTGTTCCCCTTCGAGAAAAGGGGTTTCTTGGCTGCTATCCTTCCAAAAAACCCATTCCTGATCAAGCTTCTGCAGACTGTTGCTGAAGGATCAACTGCAACTTGATGCCAGATGCTGCTATTGCTCAAGTGTAAGGAGAGGTCTAAATAAGAACCAATGAAGCTTTTTCATTTTTTATAAATGTTCATTATCAATTTTTAATACTGCATACACATTACATACAACAGTATTCACTGGTCTTATTCTAATAAAGACACAGAGACCGACTATATATGGTCATCCCACTATTAGAAAAAGACAAACTTTCTATAACTTGTGAGTTGTTGTGAAGAGTCTCCACATGGTCTATCCCATTGCATGTGCTATAATTCTCTCATCTTTATATTTCTCCAATTGATCCCTCATTTCCTCTCGTCCCTTCGTTGCCTTCATTGCTCTGCCCATCATTTTTTCAGGAACGTTAAAAAATACTAGACTAAAATCACCACCTTAGGTGAAGCAAACATCTAAAACTGTAAAAGCTGTAAACAATACACACATGGATGGACATGGATGGGTCCCGTTATTTATACATTACTGTTATGTGTAAAGGTAGTTACATTTTCCATTGTCTCTGTCTCAGACACGTTCTCTCATGTTTAAGTTTTTCAGAATCTCTTTCCCCACTGTATTTACTAGTTATTGGTGTGTGTGTGTGTGTGTGTGTGTGTGTGTGTGTGTGTGTGTGTGTGTGTGTGTGTGTGTGTGTTGTACGTGTACATCTAGTTACAAATGTTTTTCTGGTCCTCACTACTTCAAATGTTTATTTTGAAACACCAAAAGGGCCAACATACATGCTTTAGTTTAAGATGGATAAGGTTTGGTTAAAGTAGAAGTGTAAGTGTTGCATTAATTAGCTACAATAAACATTAAGTCAATGAAAATATTAACAACAGTGTGATAAAGGTGCACAAGTGTGTGTCTGTGTGTGTGTGTGTGTGTGTGTGTGTGTGTGTGTGCACGTGTGTGTGCGTGCGTGTGTGCGTGAGAGAAAGAAAGGACCTTCTTTCCACACCCAGTTCCACTTCCATCATTTCACTCGTCTCTTATCTCACCATCTTTCTCTTTCCCTATTCAGCTCTAAGTACCTCTATCTACGGTAATATTACCGTATTCAGTAAGTGTATTACAAAAAAAGAAGAACTAAAGAGAGAGGGAGGGGGCAAAAGGAACAAAAAGGCTAAAAGCTTTATAACAAACATAAGATAAAACTAAAATAAAGCATAGCTGAAAGCTCAAATTAAAAAAGCATATTATTAACACCATGCTCTTAGGTGATATGGGTAATATATTACACTATTATGTATAGTATAATACAGTACTAAATATGTCACTATTCCTACGCTCCCATAGTGCCTGCTGTTTTAAGGCATATTCACTGCATTGTGACTATTTATTTGGGTTTTGTCCTTCACAAAGGCGTGTGTGTAAAAACACACCTCTGTTTCGGCTCACTGGTCTGAAAGGCTGAGAGGGTTAAGTGGGACTGTAGGTGTGTGTGGGTGCGAGAGAAACATGGGCCCTGCATACTACATCCTCAGCAAGCTCATTTGTGTAAAAACACACACATGATGACAGCTGGAATTACAGCATGCACAGGCTGTTTGCCGTTAACCAGAGGACATTTCCAACACACACCTTTCCTACTCTTCTAATACTGACCAACCCAAAGGCCTGATAGTCCCAAGATTACCATCATTATTACATACTGTGCAGTTTAACATTTCAGCCATAATGATTTTTCAGTGGTTACTTACACATGTAGCCTACAGATTACAGAGACGGCTACTGACATGTAATAAACGAGATACGACTTGTTTTGTGGTCCACAGAAATTATCTGCATATTTTGAGCCACTTCTAATGTTTTTTTTAAAACAACAAATTAAATACATCATATAATGAAAGACATTACATTATCCCACAATATGTGATATGTAAATATGGAATATTATAATATAATAGAAATTAAGTGTAGTACATAAGTATATAAATACAACGAATGGGGCTTTTTTATTTGGCTGCACTTTCTGAGTAAGGTTTTCCTTATGAATGTAAGATGTGTTTAAAATTTAGCATCAACTGGTACAGTCAGTTAAAAGTGACACCCCCCCCCCTCCCCCCCCTCCCCCCTTGTGCTCACTTTCGTTATTTCTGGATCACTTAATAAATAGTACAGAATATCACATTAATTTAAATATGCACAGATATGACTAAAATTGTTGCTTCAAAATTTAAATTTTGCATAATTTTTATTGATTTTGTTCTTCAACTCACTACTTAATAATTATTATTATTATTATTATACTGTTTTTGACATTTTTTTTATTTTAACCCTTATTTTATTTTCTGAAGTTTATTTTTCATAAATTATTTATATTATTAAATTTTTTGTTATTATATTCAACAAGAAAAATATGCACCTCATTACACGCTGTACAAACACAATATCAGCTAATTAACTGCAAGTATATAATTTTTAAAAACAACCTGGAAAGATTATAAAACTTTTTCAGCCTGGCAACAAATGTCGGGGAAATAAGCAAATGGTGTACGAGCTCCACGGCCGAACAGACTTAGAGAAGCTGTGGATGTTCCATGGCATTTTTTTTTCAGCAAACTAGCATTAGCTTGTTAGGCAGACATCTCCGGTTTTAGATGAAAATGACTGACTGCAGAAATGTTAAACTTTTGTAACCACAGCAATTGCTGACTTTAATTAATATAGCTCTCATTCTAAATAACTGTGCAATATTAGAAGCTACTTCAGCTAGTAAAAAATCCCCCCAAAATCTGGGTCACCATAATATTGTTTATTGCTATAATTATTTAGATTTCAATTTTGTTATTGGCTCAGTCGTGGGTGCCCTTTAAACTGATTTCTCTAAACTATGATGTAAGCAAATGATGCTAAAACCTAAAACAGGTCTAAAAGCACTGGATAACATGGATGTGATGAATATAGAGCACCAACATATAAAAACGACTGTTCATTTTATGTGGATGTAATAATATTACTTTTTTTATAGCTCTTACAGTACAGTCTGATTCCCAGATAAAGACCCACAGATATTAGGTTTATAGATAATATACTACATAATAGTGTGCATTAATGAATACCTACCAGTAATAGTTTATGAAAACTGAATACACACGAATCTAAGATTAGGGATATTAAGACGTTAGCGCAGTACGTGTATTCACAGGCCCTGTACTAACAGAATTAAATCTACACGGTGTGCAAATACACACAGCACATGGCTTCATATGCTGACAGATTCACGGCGTCGTAACGATGTGTCCCAAAGAAAAGCAGCCAGCGGTGTTAACATTGGAGTGCAAGCTGTTTTCAGACCAAACGATTAAGAGCTCCAGTGAAGGGCATAAAAATTTATGGCGCTCTATTTTTTCTTTTCATTTCGTACTTTCATTCTGTCGTTTCTCATTAAGAGTGCAGCGTCAAGAACAGCGGCGAAGATTACGCTGACCTCGGCATCTCGAGAGGATCATGATTTATAGAAACAGCAAGTTCTTGAAGGGAAAGATGATTGTACTTTATGGAGCTGCAGAGAATTTTTTGGAAAATGAAAGCTGTGCCCCTGCTTAACCTGGTCAGGAACATGGGGGAGGTTTTTGGGGGTGGGGTATCCAGAGCTTATTGTGGAATTCACTGGACACACGAGAATGACCTCCCTTGATGGGACAGCAGGTCAGCACAGGGCCCCAGACCTGCACCATCTTTGCCTCCATCATGCATGCCCAGCCAGGGGTTTAAACCCAGATCTTCAGGAGCTGCTGTTTCTACTGTTTTATAGTTTCCACTGTTATAAATGATATTTGTTATTTTTATGATATTCAATCTGTGTAACGCTGTACCTTAGATTGACACAAATGAACACGCCGTCTTGGAGTAGATTAAAAGTGTTTACACCATAGGATGCTCATGCTTCTGTAAAGTCATCTCATATTCATTAGCTGTTGCACTGAACATTATAAAAGGTAACATTTACCTGCAGATTAATCAGAAGAGTTACATAAGTGTATTTGATCCGTCTATTAACATACAGCTTAGCATGTACCACATGTACTAGTGACTAGCTTCTTTGTGTTGTGATTACCAGCAGGGGGCAGTAGGGCACTACTCACACAACCATAAAGTTTGATCAAGTGCGCGCGTGGACACCTTCTAGGTGACTGCAAGAAGTTCAGATGTCCCTTTGTAAGAGTGTGTGCAAGTTCACACATATGGTTAATAAGGTGACATGGTTGACAGGGCTTTAAGATTAAGCCAGCTGTTATAGGAGATAATGCGTTACAGATGTGTACACACACACACACACACACACACACACACACACACACACACACACACACACACACACACAGAGGGAAAGACCTACCCATTTCATTCATGACCATCGAAGTAAGTCAACGTATTGACATCAGCATTTCATCCCTCATAACTAACTCCTTTTGATGGATAAGTAATGGAGTATATTTGCCTTTTCTGTTTCTCTGCTAACGAATACTTAGCAGAAAAATAGTCCCTAAGAGACTAAGACTCAAAAAGTCTTCATCAAAATGATACAATTTTTTTTTTTGCAAACTTTGCAGATAAAAAACTAATATATACAACACACTAATATAGAGTAGTGTATATATTCTGTTTATTTTGTTTTAGTGGTCACTGTATTTTGTAGTTCTATAATGACACACTGTAGTCCATCTGTTTCTCTGCATACTAGGTTAGTCCCCTTTAATCAGTTCTCTAATGATTAGGTACTGTTTTGGAAAATAATTCTCAGCACTGCAGTGACACTGACATGGTGGTGGTGGTGTGTTAGTGTGGTAAGTGTGTGTTGTGAGTGGAGAACACAGTCACTGAGGACTAAAAATGCACTGCTCACAAAAATTAATAATTTGCAGTATAGTTATAAATGAGCAGGATAGTTTACCAGCCAAAAATATCTATAGGGAGCATCCTGTGCAAGCTCATCTTAGCACCAGTTACATATACACACAAGCACGCACGCGCGCACACACACACACACACACACACACACAAGTCAATGCCAATGTAGAGACAACAATTAACCTAACACACATGTATTTGGACATGGGAGGAAACCAGAGTACCCGGAGTAAACCCACGCAAAAATGGGGAGGACATGCAGACTTGACACAGAAAGGACCCAGACCGCTCCACCCTAGGATTAAACCCGAGACCTTCTTGCTGTGAGGCTGCGGTGTTACCCACCAAGCTCATTATCAGTGCAGTGCTGAGAATGATCCACCACCCAAAGAGTACCTGATCTGTGCTGGTCCTGTGGGATCCTGACCATTAGAGAACAGAGTAAAGGGGACGAACAAAGCATGCCAATAAACAAATGGACTATAGTCTGTAACTGTACACCTACAAATTGTAGTGAGCACTATAACTTAAATGAAGAATGAGCTTAATAAAACACAATACTGAATATAAATAAGAGAAGATTTATCAAGGACAAAGCACATATTATTATTTCTTAAACTTTTAGTTGTCACTTGTTAATTGCTTCTATACTGACCACAAAAATGGACAACGACAAAATGATACAATCACACAGAACTAGCAACTCTGACTTTGTACTAACCACAATGCTGTCAAGCACTATGTAAATCACATTAAACAAAAACTCCAGACTTAAACAACTGACAAAAAAACTAACAATGCCCTTGACGTATGATCCTTTGGTCTCAAAATCTGCTTATAATATGCAAACTCCTTCATTTCTCCTTCATACTCTTTATTTCATAGTGTAAAATCCTCTATTCTTAATTTCAAACATATGCTGTTAATGCAGCTGAGATAGAGATGAACTGTATTTAATGTAACATACATTGTACAATGTAAAAATCTCCAACAGGTTGCAGATTGTGTTTGGAGTTCAATTAGTGAACATATTAGTGAAGATTTAATCTCAAGCTTTTGTGTTTATCCAGTGGCAACACCGCTTGTGAAAATATCCAGTCCATATAAAGTGAGTGTGAGTAATGCTAAAAATATTAGTGAAGATCTGAATTTCTATCAGAGGGACGGGAAATCGTCCAAAATACAGGAAAAGAGCGTCTGTGTTCCCTGAGAGAGAGAGAGAGGGAAGTGGTCTGTGTGTGGTTGTGTGTTGTTGGCTTACTCTAACAGCTCAAAGTGGAGAAGCAGTTTTAAGTAACACTTAAAACACACTTGGTTTTATAGATAGAGAGAAAAAGGGACAGAGAGATAATTCTACATACATGAATATATATTAAAGACGCAAAAGTCTAAAAACTGCTTTATCCTGGTCAGATCCAGATACTGATCCCAATAATGGGGGGTCTCATAAACAGATTCTGAGCAAACATTTAAAAATGCACTGACACCGCAAACATTTTTTAATAAAAACATCACAAAATAATGTAAAACATTTTTTGCACTAGTCACTCACAATTATAAATGATGCTTCACAGAAAATATCAGTGTTATGTTACGGAACTGGAGGGAGGACCCAAGGATGCGGGAATGGGGATTGAACGACGTTCTAAAAAATAATGAGGGTTAACCAAAAAGGTAGAGCAAAAGGCTCTCCAACTTACAAAACACAAAAGGGGAAAACACGCAGCTGTGATGCGTCATGAGTGGGAATGGCACCTACAGCTGACGTGTGCGCGAGTTGGAGGTGATACACGCCGAAGCGCCAGAGGGCAGCCGATTAGGGACGCTTCCCAAATCGAGTGGCGCGGAGGAGCTCCGGAACGCCAGGGGGCGAGCCCGAGCATGATTGCACTGTAGAAGTGACCAAACGTATTGCGCATGACAACGTGACGCCGAACAACGCTAGGACCTGCACTTAAGTAACGGGGCTTTTAGGTGTTCGTTATCACGTCACCAATAAAAACAGGGGACAGAAACCGCCTCATCGATTGCTCTGTAACTGCACTCGATGAGGATGGCGACTCGCAAGGGAGGACTCCTAACATGTTAGACTTAAACTTGCACAGCACCACTTAAAACAGCACCACTGTTTGGGAAACTATACTGCTCAGTAAAATATGCTAATATTAGTTAAATATGCCAATTAATTGTGAGATGTGTAATATGAAACTGCAGGAATGTTTTAGCATAGCATTACTGATGATATTGAGGCAGTGCAGTTGCAATTCACTAGTCCACCACCACGGCGACCCAGCACCTTTGAGTCCCAGCAATGTCTTCCAGTAGGGTTAAGCATGTCCAGATTGGGGGGTGTCATTCGAAAAAGCAAACCCCTGGAGAACCTGTGATAGACTGCCTTCTGGCTTCACACAGTGGGGCCCATTAAGTGTGTTTCAAAATTGCAAAATCTTTTTTTGAATTACTGTTGTTAATTACTATTAATACTAATATTCATGTTAGTTCATATTAATTCATATAAGTTTTTTGTGCCAATGTCAAAATGTCAAATTTTGGGGGAATTTAAACTTAAAAACACTTAATAGCCTGAAAAACAGCAAGGAGGTCCTGGTTTCAATCCCAGGTGGAGCAGTCTGGGTTATTTTTGTGGGCAGTCTGTCTGTCCTCCCCATGTCCACTTGATTTTACTTCAGGTGCTCCAGTTTCCTCCCACAGTCTAAATACATGCTTTAGGTCAACTGACTACGCTAAAGTGGTCGTAGTGTGTGAGTGTATGTGCCTTATTATGGATTGGCACCCTGTCTATGTTGTTCCTGCCTTGAGCCCTAGAGACCCTGTTCAGGAGAAAGTAGATAAGAAAATGAATGAATGATTGTTACACACACCCACACCACACACATAGTAATCCTAACTCTACGAGGACTTTCCAACAATGTAATGATTACGGTGGCTAACTAATGCTACAGAAATACCTAACCATAACCTTAAACTCAGTAACCTTATGCAAGTCTTTAGACCCTTTTTTGTTTTAAAAAAGTTGTTTCTGTGGGGACCAGCAAAAATGTCCCCAGAGTGTCAAAGACAGATCTTTCTATTCTTGTGGAGATATTTGGTGCTCACATTGTAATATAAACATGGTTTCTACACACACACACACACACACACACACACACTCTGATAGTGGTTTGTTGAGGACAGAAATGAAATGCCACTAAATTGATGTCACGCAGGACTGGAACAGAATAATCCAATAGGTCCTGTGTGTTGTGTGCGTGTGTGTGTTTGTGTATGTGTATAGTGTATGTGTGTTGCTTTGACAAGTAGAACTGTGAAAGTTCCAGAAGTGTTTCTCAGGAAGTGAAGTGTTTACCTGCATGTGTGACAGGAGTTGCTATGGTGTTCGGTGTTTGAAAGAGAGCAGGTTATGTGGGCTGGTGCCACCAGGGTGTCTCTTTGTAGAAAAGTCTCGGCATATACGGCACACACACACACACGCTCGCTTTCTCACAACAATAATACACTTAACACTTAAATTGTACAGATCTGCACAGGGATGATTTAGAGAGTCAGTAAACGTGCAGAATTAGCTGTAAGGATAGACTTAATTACTTCAAATACATTCTGAAGTAATGTTTAAACTCAACATTTGACAGATACACACAACATATACAGACAATGTGACAACTGAAAGTAAATCAGATTGATCAATAGTACAGTCAGTGGTACTTTGGTAAAGTGATATAAAAAATCTGATTAACAGAGCTACAGTGCTTTAGCTTTGCCACATTTCCAAGAGAGGAAAACAAATTTTTAATGGCCGTAACAATAAATCATTCACAGGAAACGTATGTTATGGAAAAGACTTTTAAAATTCTTTCCACATATTTTGTGTATAGACCACATTTCTATAGGGTCTGACCAGACCGAAACATGACTCTGATTTACTTGTTCTCAAGCCATTTCTTTTGAACACGAGCAAAATGATGTTTGGCCATTTCTCTTTCAAAAATGACTTTTGTCAAATGACTCTTGTCCATTTTGGATCAGTTCACATAGCCTTGGCTAATCATATTGGAGAAAGCATTGGAGTTAAGTGCTATTAGTATTACTTCTACTTCAGTGGCACGAATAAGGTTATGTGCTTATCATATTGACAGGTTTTGGTATGTGCTATATAAAATGTTATGCTGACACATGGCTGCATTCACATTTCCTCCATTTTGGATCTACAGTGCTATACAAAGCCCCACCCCTTCAGCTACCAGCAGAGCTATTGGTCCAGGATGTACATGTATGTGTCAAATTTGCCCATTGCTTCTATTTCATTCAGAAGAATGGGATATTCCTCGCTACATTTTACTCCCAAAAGTCTAGTGTGACCACAAAATCTCTTCCTTTATGATTATTTCGGAAAGAGATGCAACTCACCAAGCCTGATAAGAAGGCTATTAATATACTAATTAAAAAGTGTTTTTGCACCAGAGCTTTTTCGTAGGCCTTAGAACTTTGCCCAATTTGTCACGCACCGTAGGAACAGGAGACGATTGGGAGGACATTTTGGAGAGCTGCCTTGTTAAAATCTACTTGTACACCGACACTGGCGGATAACTGACAAATATTCACACTAAAAATGGAAAAAAACAGACAAATGGACAGACAGTGATGTCCACGATATACTGAGTCTATATGTAAGAGCAGAGGTACAGTTTTGAGTCGAAAATTTGTGACTTAAATCACATTAGCATCGCAGAGCCTTTCTACTATTTGCACTAAAAACTGTATTCGCACTATCATACTATTTGCACCTTTGGTAGATGCTAGAGGCTTTTTATTGCCATGTACTTGTGCTGTGCAATGACAAAAAGACTAAAAATCTATTTAATCTATCCACCTACTGGCGATGCAAACAAATATTAGCTCCTAGAACTGTTTGAAGTCATTCAAGTCATTCACAGACAGCGATGGTATTCTAACACAAAGACACAAATCCTACATGACACAACCTTTCGTAAATGTTTTTTTTTTCCAAGTGTCTTGTTTTCTGAAGTAATTTTGAGCTTGGCCCATATACACTGCTCAAAAAAATAAAGGGAACACATAAACAGCACAATGTAACTCCAAGTGTTCCCTTTTTTTGAGCAGTATATTTCCTGGGTCGCTGATTTAAAAACATTTAAAACTTATGAATAACATATTACAGATGACAGCGCTTTTTAGTCAGCTGTCCTGAAGACTAAGGCATGCTTAGGCAATTTGTTTGTTAATGGCAACGTGTATTAACATGTTATATACTATCTAGCATTGTTATATTATTGACTATTCCTCTTACACAAGTTAAAGAGAGACTGATCACGCCACTGAGACAGACAGATCGCAGCAGGGAAGCTGCTTACTTCACAAGGCCTTCATTCCTGACAGGACCACCTCCATCATCTGTTTATTGATGGAGTGAAAGTTTAGATGGACAGAGCCTGACCATCATGGACACACACAATCACAGGCAGAAGAAGAAAGAATTAGAGGTAGAGAGAGAATGTAGAGAAAGTTAGGGTCAACAGGGGGGCACATGTAACGTTTAAGATGCTAAGGTGTCAGTGTTATAAGCGTATGTGTTTTAGGGTGGATCTGGCAAGAGATTCACTCGGTGGCCGTGTGCAGGGGTCAAAGCATCACTATAAAAGGTTTAGGGGGGTTACTATGAACACCTGGGAAAATAAAACGTAAAATCAGACATCACACACACAAACACGCACGATGGGCTGAATAACAGAAGTATGCTGACTGTGAAATTCGATCTTATCTGAGTAGCAGTTTTAAACACAGTCCAGATCTCATTTAGGATAACACCCATTACTGAGTAGCACTTCACAGCGTTATTATCTTACAGGAGTACATATACTTTTACAGCATTTAGCAGACGCTCTTAAACAAAGCGGCTTAAGACTGAAACACCAGAAAATGAGTTACAATGAGTACAAATTCGAAGGTTGAATCTTCTGGTCCAAAGTCCACCATAGTACCAGAAGCATTTCATTTACCCTTCCCTTAGAAAGTGCCCTTATCCACCACCAAACCTGTGGTGACTTCACTCCCATTTCAGAGTCCACTGATAATCAGATGTTGTATTCTTGCATGATGGACGTTCCAATAACTCTAATGTTATAATAACATCAGCTTATTAACAAGTGTGACTCATTTTACATAACAAGACAAGCAGCATTATTTATACTTGATAACAACAAACATTTCTGCAGTTTGGAGGCATTTTAATAAATGAATAATAAAGTTTTGTTTACTCCTTGATGTAAAATTACCTTTAAATGCATTGATTAATGGCAAATTATTATAATCAGTATTTTATTATTATTACATTATTATTATATTATGTATGAAATTTTTTAAATTTTGAAATGTGTGACACCTTCATTAAGTTTCTTACATTTTCCTTTTAATTATGCTTTTGCTTTAGCCTTGTGTCACACACAGTGAGGTAAAGAGCAATTGAAATATCTGATCTGTACATGCTTTGGCTGATAGCCAGTGTTCAGGTGTTGGAATCTGTATCATAAGATGAACTGGTAAAACTGGGATTGTGGATCTGTAATGAAAACTTTGTTTCTTTTTTGTACTGACTAAAATATTTGGAATATGTGGTATTTATGTACATGGCCTTAAATATATTCATATATTCATTAAACACTGGATCTTGTGGGTTTGACCCCATGCTCATTGTAACATCTGTGTGGATTTGGATAATTGTTCTGCTGGGGGACTCAAACACAACCCAGCTGTAGCCAGACTTTCAGTGAAATGCTTCTTGTACTTCATGGATTCCATAACGGCTTACATCAAACTCCAGGAACATTATGTTTGTGGTTACATCAACGCCTTTCTTCCGGCACAACTAACAACTAGAGTGTTGACTTGGAGGTAGAGTCTACACAAAATGTGCAAAAACTTGCTAATCTCCAACCATGAAGAGCAGTTTCTTCTAGAACCTTCACCAAAGATGCCAAAAACATCTAAACTTGACTTCAGTGACAATCAAATAGCCTTGAAGTATCATAATAAGAAATGCTGAAAATATCAGCCAATAACACACACACACAAGAAGGAAATATATAGGGAGCGCTTATAGTGTCCACACCCTAACACACACCTCATTCATTCTCTCTCTCACACACACATACACAGGTCTGGGTAGTGCAGCCAGGTCCTGTCATTCTGACACTATGAAAGAAACACACTTCAAACAGCACCAGTGGTCACAAACACACACATGGACACACACACACGGGAAGTGCATAGGGAGCCCTTATACAGTGTCCACAAGCACACACACATGTGCACACAGAGAAAAATATCTCACAAAAAAGTTTACACAAGCCTCAGAACTTCTAGTCAGGAATAAGGGAAATCTGTTGAATGTCACTGAGCAACCACACACACACACACACACACACACACACACACACACACACACACACACACACACACACACACACACACAC